>JAODAL010013199.1:0-92245 GCA_025379985.1 Phyllomedusa bahiana
TTGCCCTTTTTAGTTGTCCCCCTTTTTTCTTTTTCAGCATTTGTAATGTTAGGCGCACAAGGGGATTCTTTTTTAAATTTTGAGCTGTTGAACCTAACCTTCTGAAACCACGAGCACTGCAGGGGCCGTCCCTCAAAGACTTTCAATTTAAACCTTGCTGAACAGGGGGATTAATCATGACCCGATCCCGCTGACTCAGTCACAAGTGATCCTAACTTCCCGAAACTCCTCACATAGTCATTTCTGTATTAAGGATGTGTCAAGCTGAGCTTAAAGAGATAGCAGTTTTTGCAGAAGCCACTAAATAGATCATTTATTTCACAAGACGGTTGCTGTGTTCAAAAAGCACAAAAGTTCTGTCACTTCCCCGGGGTGCCATTTTTCGAGGGGTTTTAATCTTGTTTTTTTTATTGCCTGGCTTTTTGTTACTTCGCTGCTGAGTTTTCTGTTTAATCACGTTGATTGAATTTACTGCAACAAATTAGCTGCCACAAAGCACATTAAAATATGCAAAAAAGCAAATCCACCTAGAATTGCTGTTGACAGGTTTGGGGTCGGTACATGAGTCATAGAAAAAGTGCTGGACTGGAATTCAACCACGTTCCAAAAGGGACGGTCCCCCCCTCCCACCTGATCAAAAATAAAGCAAACTTTTCTGCAACTTTAGTCCGGTTCCGTCACATTTATGTTTTTGGGGTTTATTAAATTTTTAAAGGGTTTCCAGTTTAAATGAGGCTGGGGTATTGGAAAATGTAAAAGGGCATACTTACTTCTGCTGTCTAGGGATCCATTTTTCTTTTTACTTCTTGTGCCATCCAACAGAGAAAACAAGAGAGTGATCTCTCAAGGGGAGGGGAGTGGTACAAAAATAAGGGGGGCAATCCCAAGCCTGCAACCAGAGTGGGGGGAACCGTAGTAAATATCCCATTTTCCCTACTTTACTGTTAATTTGGAAGAAATTGGAACCACCCTTAAAGGGATTTGCCAAACCAAGTTACACCTTCTTTTTAGCACAGGGGGAAATGTCAACAAATCACGCGAGTCCCCGAAACTGCAGGGGTGGAGGGGAGGGGGTGAGAAAAGGAGTGAGGAATAAGGGGTTCCCCAAAAAATAAGTGAAATACCATACAACAGGATTCCAATACAGCAAACACACCCCGAAAGACACACTTTCTAAAACCCGGGGGCATTTAAAAAATCTTCTTTGCCTTCATCAATAAGAAGGGTTTTTCACACAAGGCGGCCTGCAGCTCCTCCTCTGTCTAGTGGAAACTTTCAGGTAGCAACGGGGATTTAGTAATGCTGTAGCTCTCACATTGCTTCACATTTTATGTAAATCACATATATTTAGAAAAGTGATTAAATACCCATCTTATGAGGGTTTCCCACTTCAACATTACAATGAGTGGCAAGAACCCCTTTAAACGCCATGGCAGAAACCCGCTTAATTTCCCTGCGTGGATAACATTACTGGATTTAACAGCTGAAAAACTGTTGTATGGCACAGGACCAAATAGGGTTTTTTTTGTAGTCTTCTAACTTTAGACAACAGACCATAACCCACTTTATAAAGTCACTATGTAATTTTCTTAAATACTTTTAGTACTACAATTCTTGTTCATCTTGCTGTAATTCTGTGTCTCTCCAACACACAGGAAACTTAATTTTTTTTGTTTAGAGATACACTCCTGTATTCTTCCTAACTTTTAAAAACATACCAAACCTGCTGTAGTGTGTTTTTCTTTTATATCTTTACCCTATAGTTCCTCTGTTTGTCTTGATATAATTCTGTTTGTCTCCACACACGGGAAATGACTCTGTTAAAGGGGTTTTACCATGAAGAACATTTCAGTGTCTGTCTTTGTCCTCTTCAGCATTCAGTGTCCGTCAAAATGGCACATGCATAATTTGTTTGAACTGCAAAAGGCTGTGGACCCAGCAGGCTTGACATCACCCTGCCTTTCCCAACAGTCCGCTCACTTTTGAGTCTCTAGTCAAACACAGGGCAGTGGAGTCTGCATGCCAAAGCCCCGACTCATCAGTTTCCCAAACCTCCGACTCCTGACTCCCTCATACACGGCGCATCGTTTAACTGATAACTTTACTTGTAGAGTAAAATGGTCCCATCAGGCTTTATCACCTTATTATACAATAAATCAAGCTATTTATAGAACAGACATGACAAGCAAAAGGGTAACAGTGATCCAGAGCCCAGAAGGATTCAAGCAGTGCGATAAAGCCAAAGGTCGGATTTCCCAAAATACTAACAAAAAAATAAAAATAAACATTTTAATATTTTAGGAAGCAAAAAACATTAATCAATGTCCAATACAGGAAAAAATCCTACAGAGAAAACTAAGCAGAATGCTAAATACCTTGCAAGTCAAATTTTATGTATAAGATCGGTAAGACATGACTCTATATAGTAAATTACAGTAGCCTCATTAGAAAAGCCTAGTAGTGGATAGGTCGAGTATTAGTGAGTCCTGAAAGTCACAAGTTCAAAACATTGTTACCATTTTGCTTGTCAGTGTAAAATATATTTATTGGATATGACTTTAGAACACAAAACAATTGTAAAATAATGGCACAACCCTTGCATGAACATATGTGAGAGAACTCATGAAATAGTGTTAATCTGAGAAATAGTAATAGGCCACCATCAGATCGCTGCATACAGACCTCACATCTGATCTCATTATTTCCAGTCTAGAGAACGGCCTGCTAGCTCAACACTAACTTAGGGTTGGTGGCAAAGCGGTGAACAACAGGGGCAACATCTCTAACACTGACAGGTATAAAGGAATTGCCTCAGCCACAGTCAGTTTTGAATGAATGGTTGTACCTCTTCTAACTTCCTTTAAAGGCAGGTGAAACATTTTGCTGAAATCTGTTTGTCATGGGAGCAGAATCTTTTCCCCCTGTGCGCGCTTTGCCTGCTCCCATGTCAATGCGAATTCAATTACACTCATGTGATGAAGTTGGAAGTATTTTGGGAGCAGAAGCACTGGCCCTGGACCCGAATTCCTCTTGCTCTTTGCACTGCATCAAACTAACCTCGGACCAACTTGTTATATATTTTCAGAGTCGGTCCATTTTATGACGACTCCGACTCCTGCAAAATAGGCAACGACTCCGACTCCACAACCCTGGTCAAACAAAGGTGTGTTTCTGTAAAGTCAAGTAACCTAAAATACAAGAGCTATGAGTAGCTATATTTATACTGAACTGTAGTAAGTTAGCACTTCTGGCCTTTCAGCATAGGAATCCTAGGCTTAATATCCCTGCAGGCGACGCAAACATGCTTCTTGTTTTAACATGGCAACCACTTTCAAAGAGGAATAAGGGAGGACTGCATACAAGACTGGAAAAGCTCAGACTATACAAAAAACATAACGGGGAGATGTAGGAACACCCAGTAAGGGTCCATCTGAAGAGTATTTTTATTGGAATTATTCATTTATTTTTGTAACCAACCACAGCCTTTAAGTGTCAATTAAAACCTTGCTGCTTTTGTAGTTCTAGTCTCAATGTATCACCCAGGAGGATAGATTTCTATGAGGCCATTAATCTTTTTTCCTGGATTCCGTCCAAGGTATCCAAATGTTAATGTCGGCATAAAACCATCTGTAATTGCTCAGGCAAACGGCTTTAATGATAAAACTGTGGTTGGCAATCTGGCAGTTCTTTCTCTCCGCACCGAGATGATGGGCTTAGAGCTGTTACAGCACTAAAACCTTGCGAGTAAGAATCTAAGTATTTTGATTTGTGTGAGGTAATAGAGTGTTAAGTGGTTTATACAGATCATTTTAGCAGCAGGAGCTCTTGTAAATGTAATTGATTATTGTGTAGTATCATGAAATATAAATCCTCTGTACAATTTTTTTTAGCAGTCCCCCCCCATTGGGTCCTAACATAGATCTTCAGACACCTTCTCTTTGTGGCTGACCGGGTGTCCCTATCATTCGGCATAGTGATTTGAGATCTGTATGAAAGATTTAATACCCAAGTGCGATTGTAATAGTCTTCCCCGTTGGCATTGATTTTATGGAACAGAATAGAAATTAACCCTTAATATTTCTGTGGCCAAGAAAGTAAACTTTGTAAGATATTTGTTGGAAAGAAAAATAATGAGGCGTTTTGGGTGCACAATGTTCTGTAACTGTGCTCCTCCTTTGTTAGGTTTCCGAGTGGTCAACATAAGTTATTAAGCTGGTAGCTGTGTGACTTGCAGATGGAAAGTAACCCCACATTAACGTCAAGACATCTATGAGGAAAGTTAGCAACTCATTAGATATTGTTATCGAAAAGAAGGAGAAAGAATCTTTTCAAAAGCAGAGATGTCTGATATGAATGGACAAAGCTCTAGAAGCCTCTGAATGTAGTGAGGCAAGATGCCTCTGAACAGAAGCGAGATGTCTACCCACCCTGGATTGTTGCGTCCCCCTACGCTCCGCCTCTGATGTCACGACGTTCAGTGCCGCCCCCGGCTTGCAGATATGCCTACCTTGACTGGTACATGCAGTTCAAACAAGAGATTTTGTGCTGTGTTTCTGTCCCATGTGTATCTGGGTCATACAAGAACATCCATTGATGTCTCCGTAACATTATGAGGATTTTTTATTTGTAGATTTGACTAATTATAGAAGCAGAATCACATATTGTGGCGTATGTATGAAATAATGGATGTCACTGTTTCCCATACAATTCATGCAATATCTAACAGGATTGGAGACACCATATCAGTAGGAAAGACTTCCTTTTAAGCTAAAGCAGCATGTTTTCAACCTGCAAGATAACATAGTACTGGCTCTGATCAGAATATAAGTGTTGATATACCTCAAACTATACATGTAAAAGGGTAGATCACGTTCATCACTATTTTAGTGAAATAAATGTATATTTTTAATCTATAAAAACCGAGGGGGATCAAAATCACCATAAGAATATAGTAACATCGGAAGTGCAATCCATTCAAAACTTTAGATATATCATTATTCTGATAGCACTCCAGTAATAATCCCCCTAGAGGTTATCGTATTAATATGCAAATGCAATAACCTGCAACATAATATATATATATATATATATATTTATATATGTATTTCTTATTTTGATGTCTTAAAACCCTCTAAAGTAAAAGTGGGAAGTTTTCAAATTAAGTAATAAACATTATCACCATTCAATCATAGTTAAAATTCTGCAACCGATTATGTTTTAGCTGCTCCTTTATAGTGATCCATTGTTTACCCCAGCACGTCTCCAGGGGATACTGACCAGGGGCTGAGAGCTTCTCAGTCCTGGTCAGAACCACATCACTTCTCAGGCAGCTACTGATTGTTTACAACCCCAGGTGCTGTCCTCTACATCCGATCTTCTGTTGCTCCTTATTAATTATCAAACCGTGCAAAAAATAAAAAAGGAAACCTCAATCAGGGTCAGTGCATTGATAAAGAGAGAAAAAAAAATACACAAGTTGTTCTCTTCTGCAGGGATTTGTAACCTAGGGCCCTTATTGCTGTGAGGCAAAAACTGATACCCTCTGAGCTACATTGTAGCTACTCACAGCTCTGTAGCATAAACAGAACTTTCTTTGACTATCAAAGAGGAAACAGGCCTGTGATTCACCCTGCTGAGTCAACAAAGACACAATTCAAACAAATCACCACAAAAACGCCTTCTTCGGAGCACACAGACTGAAGCTGGATGCAGGAGGTATGAAATGAGATAGTGGCAAAACCCCTTTAAGGTCTAAGCCTGTTTTGGACTTAAAGGGGTTGTATAATTTCATTAAATGGGTCTCAGAATAAGGGGACAGTGAAAACAAACAACTTTGCAATTGGATGTCATTAGAAAAGCTGTTTAGTTTTCTCTGTCTCCCTTATTCTGTGTTTCTGTAAACAAACTTACCCGGTCAGATCCCGCCTCCTCGTCTTCTATTCGCCTCCTGGTCTTCTAATATGCATTCCGTCCGTCTCCCGGGCGGAATCACTGGAGTGCGCATTCATGCGCAGGCTCCATGATGCCGGCCGGGTCTTCCTTCCCCCGCTCTGTCATTCAGTATTACACAAATTTCGGGCATGTGCAGTTGCCCTGAATCTGTGTGACACATCACCTCATTCCTCCCCCGCCTCCTCTCTCCCCTCACTAGCCTGTAATGTGATTGTATACATTAGCATAGTGCTGCCTTCCTCCTCCTCTCTACTCCCCAGCTGCCTTGTCTGTATCACACTCATAGGCACGACAGGCAGGGAGGATGAAGGCCAGGCGTGATGTCAACCCTCACAGCCTCTGATGTTAAACACTGACTCATGAACCTGCACAGACAGTGAAGGAGGGGGATGATGTCATCCTCTTCAGTTAAGAAACACCCACTGGGAGGGGAAGAAATCACTCCCTGAGTTTCTGTAACTGAGAGGCTGTGAGATCACTGAAACAGGCTAACTGACGAAGCGATACATCCCCTTTAAAGGGGTTTTGCCACGAAGTAAAATTGACGTGGGAAACATGCAAATTAAATAACAAAAATTTTCACCTTTCATCATTATTAAAAATTCTGCACTGTTTTTGTTTTATCTGCTCCTTTAGTGATCCATTGTTTACATGTCTCATCTCAGGGGATACGACGCCAGGGCAGGCTAGGAGCTCCTCAGACCTGGACGCACATGCTCGGCAACACCTCTCCTCTCAGCACAGCTACTGAGTGTATCAAACCCCAGGTGCTGTCATTCTACTCCGTCCTCCTTGTGCTCCTTAGCAATTGGTGATCAAACAGTTCAAATTGAATAAAAAGAAACCTCAATGAGGTCTGTGCATTGATAAAGAGACCAAAAAATCCATGGTTTTTTCCTCCTGCAGGGATTATGAACCAAGGACCATTGTGCTGTGAGGTAAATAACTTTACCTCTCAGCTACTCACAATGCATAATATAAATGAGACATTTCTTTGACTACAGAAGAGGAAAGGAGGCCTGGGTGATGTCTTCCTGCTGGTCCACATGATTAGGCAATTCCTACAAATCACACACGACCCTTTCTGATTACACAATGCAGCTGAAAGCTGGAATGCAGGAGGTATGAAGAGATCGTGGCAAAAAAACCCCTTAAGTACCTGCCTTTTTTTACAAATAATCTGACTTATGTCCACTTTATCGGAGAATAACTTTTTAATGGTTTTACCTATTCATGTGAATTTGAGACTGTTTTCTCGTAACACATTGTACTTTAAGTTAGCCATTACTTTTTATTGAAGCAATCCTTATTTATTTGTGAAAACTTTCAAAAATTTGCCATTTTCAAAGTTGAACAATTTCTGCATGAAAGACATATAGTCATTCCCAACAAATTAGTAAATGTCGAAACAACTGCCATAAGTCTACTTTATGTAAAAAAAAAAAACTGAAATCAAGCACCAAACTCTAAATCTAAAATCTACCTTTTATTAATTTATCGATAAAAACCTAACAAAATTACATCTCACAATGGTTAGAATTTGGTATTTTTCTGTGAAGTTACATTATGTAGGCATCATTATTAACAATCTGATATTTTTTAGGACATTAGAGGGATCTTAAATTTTGTAGCAAGTATTAACATTTTCAAGAACATTTGTAACACTGATATTTTTAAGGACCAGTCCAGCTCTGACATGGCTTTGATGGGCCATTATGTTAGTTCCCCCCATAAAATGCCAATCCATCTAAAGAAACTGCACAACTGCACCCCTTCAAGGTATTCAAAACAGCATATAAGGAAGTTTGTTGACCCTTTAAGGCCTCGTTTTCACGACGGCTTATTTCACACACAGTATTTACACACGAATTCCGATGAAATACGTTCTGAAATCAGTTTAAAATCAGTTTCAAATAAGTGTCACTAAGTGTGGAAAAACGTATATTGTAACTGATGTTCCCGACGGATTCCACCCATACTACAATCATTGTAGGTGAGTGAATCCTGTCCGGAAATAAAAGACATTTAGAATTGTATTTTTTTTTTTTCTTCCTTCTCGATTGCCGTCGTCAAATCCGCGGCGGCAATACCGGAACAGAACTACGCGTCGTGTGAACGACAGGCCGTATTTTCTATTGAAAATCAATAGTAAATAGGCTGTGGACTTATTTCGGACGGATTTATGGCCTACTGGATGACATCGTTCAATCCGTCGGCAAATACGCGCGAAATAACCGTGTGAACGAGGCCTAAGTGTTTCACAGAAATTAAAGAATAGTGGTGAGATTTCAAAATTTCAATTTTCTTGCAGATTTTCAACTTTTATCCATTATTCACTGGGACATGATAGATGATAACATGGAAATGCAACTCAATATTGATTCCCCAGTTTCTGCTGTTTTTAGAACTATGTCACATGTGGCCATAGTGCATTATTTGACTCGACCACAAGCCTCAGAGTAGGAGGAGCACTCTAATCTGAATAATGGGCAGTCTCATTTTCTCATTTTTAGGATATATTTTAGGCACTATTCCAGGTTTGCGGGCACCCTAAGGTGCTAAAACGTAACAAACTCCCCTAAAAAACCTCATTTGAAAACCTACAACCCTTAAGGAATATATCCAGGGGTATGGACCGCATGAGTATTTGACAATTTTTTTTAACATTAGGCTGAGAAACTAACAAATTTTATTTTTCCAGTAATCTGCAGTCTCAGTTGAAAATGTTTAACCCCTTCTCGACATTGGGCGTGATCAAACAGCCCTAGGCGGGAAGTGACTTCCTCAAATGGACGTATGCATAACGCCTGGCGATCGCGCGCCTATTCGAAGCTTTGCGGCGAGCCGCGCGCGTATCGCGGGCATGTGGAACCAGCGGTAAATTACCGCTGGCTTCATGCCTCCATCACCCCCTCTTCACCCCCAGCCGGTAGAGAGCTCCGTCGCGGGTGTGAAAAACGCATCATACCGCAGCCTGTCATGGCCGCGATAATGAAGCCCCCCGGCAGGCAGGAGAGTGAGCTCCCCCTTCCTAACATCTCGAGGCAGCGGCACAAAATGGCCGCTCGCCACCGTGCTGCCTACCAGACTCCCCGGAATAGCTTCTGAATGCATCCCGGTATCTGGTAACGTCACCATGCCGCACAATGCATTGTGGCATGGTGTTACTAGTTGCCATGGCGACCCTCTGCACAGCAGTAACGCTTGCACAGATCGCCTCTTCACAAACAGCAACTAATGAACGCTTTTCCCCCCCAGTGGGATTTTGCATTACAAATCCTCACTGGGGAAAATTAAAAAAATGTGAAAAAGTGAAAACCCCCCTAAACAACCTCACCCCCCCAACCACCCCAACAAATAAAACACCCATCCCCCTGCCCAAAACCCTAAACACCACACCGCCACCAAAGCTGAGCCCCAACAAAAGAGCAAAACAAAATAAAAGTACCCATAAATATGTATCCACCGCTGTGCAATATATATTTATATATTATATGTTTATTGTAACGAACCACCCTATAAAACTGTCACGTTAATTAACCCGTATGTGAACGCCGTAAAAAAACAAAAACAAAAAACAGTCACAGAATTCGCGATTTTTGTGCATCCTGCAGGCACAATAAAAGGAATAAAAAGCGATCAAAAACTCCATATAAACGCCAATGTTGTGAACACCATTAATCGTCAGTTCATATAGCCCGCAAAAAAAAAGTTCTTACACATACTGTATACCAGGAAAAATAAAAAAAGTTAGTGTTTTCCAGAAGACAGCGAATGGGCATAAATATTATTTAACACAATAAAAACACTATTTTTTTTTATAAAGTGCTTCCAAATGAAAAAAAAACTATATAAAAGTGGTATCGGCGTAATCGTACGACCCTGAGAGGTAAAGCTAACGTGGTCATTGGCATACTGCACTGTTTATTATGAGTGCTGGAAATAATAATAATAAAAAACCACTACTAGGATTGCAGTATTTATCTCACCCTGCCTTCCAAAAAACGATTAAAACTGATCAAAAAGTCTGTCCCCCCAAAAATGATACCAATAAAAACGTCAAACCTCATTCCCGCACAAAAACAAGCGCCCCTACAACACACACAGCTCCGTAACACAAGAAAAATAAAAATGTTATGGCTCTCAGTACATATGGCAGATTGTCAAAACGTGTTTTCCTTTTTGAATAAATGTGTTTTAATTGTGTAAAAAAGCAGTAAAACAAAAAAAAAAATAAAAAATTGGTGTATCCGTAATCGTACGACCTGCTGAGTAATACTAGCATGATCAGCTATACTGCAACGGTAGACCCGCCTGTTAAAAATAAAAATAAAAAACACTACCATTGTAATGCTGTATTTTTGTTCCAACAATGCTCACCACAAAAACCTTAATAAAAATTTGCATCAAAGCGGCATATGTCCTCCCCATAATGGTACTAAAAAAAACGTCAACTCCATCCCACAAAAAACAAGCCCATAATCAAGTCTCCGTATACAGAAAACGAAAACGTTATGGCTACAGAACAGGACAACATAATAACGCTATTTTTTTATAGACCTATTTCTATTGTGTAAAAAGTAATAAAAACATAAAAAAAAACTATATAAAATCTATATCATTGCAATTGTATACCGACCCCCAATAGTAAAGATATCCTTCATTGATACTGCACGGTGAACGCTCGTAAAATTGAAGCCCAAAAAACTAGGCGAACTGCGTTTCCCCTCATTTTCATAGCCCATCAAAAAAAAAAAAAAAACTTTGGAACACCTTTGCACCCTAAATGATACAATACACCCCTTAGATGAGATCTATGAGGGCGCGCGGAATCCAAAATGGGGCGACTTCTGGAAGGTTTCATCACCTGTATCTGCCTGGTATTTTGGGGGCTTTGGAGTATATGCGACATGGCCCCACCAAAATTTCGTTCCAAAATCCCAAGTAACACCTCACCTTCCTTATACCGCCCCTCGCCATGCTCCCAAACAGCAGTTTACACCCACATGTAGGGTATTGCCGAACTTGAAGAAATTGCCTAACAAGGTTTATGGGTGTTTTTTTACCAGGATGCCTTGTAAAAAATTCAAAAATTTTCAGCTAAATTGCAGATTATAGGAAAAAAAAAGTTTTTTAAAATTTTCACAGCCTAACGGCTAAAATTTTTTGTGACACACCTGTGGGTCGATATGCATCGACATACACCCCTGGATATATTCTTAAGGGTGAAGTTCTCCAAATTTGGGGATTTTTAGTGGAGTTTATTAATTTTATAGCACCTAGGGTGTCCGCAAAACTGAAATGGCCCCTATAATAAAATCGTAATGAAAATGAGACCCCCCAGAGTCCAGTAGTGCTCCTCCTATTCTGGGGCTTGTGGTTGAGCCAAATAATGCACTAGTGAGCCACATATGGGATTATCTCTGAAAACTGCAGAATCTGGGAATCAATATTAATTTTGGCATTATCCCCTGATCACATTATACCGTAAACTTATATAATGATAAAAATTGAAAATCTGCAAAGAAAAAGTAAAATATTGAAACTTCACTTCCACATCTTGCTTTAATTCCTGTAAACACTTAATGGGTTAATAAACAACCTAAATGTCGGTTGTGAATACTTAAATTAAGGGGTGTGGTATTCTTAGATGAGGTCATTTATGGGGGTATCTATCATACAGTCAATCAAAGTCACGTAAACTGGACTGGTCCCAGAAAAAATTGTCCTTGCAAATTATTGTTGAAAATTAGAAAATTACTACTAAATTTCTAAGCCGCCCCCTAATGTCGTAAAAAAAAAAAAAAGACATTTAAAAAATATGCCAAACAACACATCAGACATATGGTAGATGCAAGTTTATAACACTAATTAGAGTGGTAACTATCTGTCTTACATGCAGAAATTGTTTATTGAAGTTTAAAATTGGTAAATTTATTCAAAATTTCAACGATTTTTTTGATATTTATTTCACAAATAAACAAGCATTTTTTGGACCAAAATTTCTTAATATATTAAAGTATAATGTGTCACGAGAAAACAAACGATGAATCACATGGATAGGTAAAAGTATCAAAAAGTTATTCACACATAAAATGACACATCTGATTTCCAAAATGGGGCTCTGTCAGAGAGGCCAAAACTGGCTCCGGCGGTAAGAGCGGGTTAATAGTTAAATGTTTAATCAGATCTAGAGAAAAAGCACAAGACAAAATTTATCTTACACTATTTATCTTTCCAAGTTCGGCAATAACCTACATGTGCATGTAAACTGCTGTTTGGGCGCAATTGCACGGGCGATAAGGGGGTGAAAGCGCTATTTTGGCTTTTGGGAATGCAAGATTTTGGTGGGGCCATGTCGCATTTGCAAAGCCCCAAAATTACCAGAACTGGTGAACACCATCCAGAAGTCACCCCACCATTTTTGATCAAAACACACCCCTCAGGGATCACATCGAGGGGTGTATTGTGCAATTTGGACACACAGGTATTCCATAGTTTTTTTTTTAATCTTAGGGGCCATGAAAAAAAATAAAAAAAAATCTCTGCAGTTTCTTCGCCAATGTTTTTTTTGGTTTCATTTAACAGTCATTCGACCATGCAATATAAAGACAAGGATGACTTTACTTTTCAGGTTGAGTACATGTTTGCAATGATAATAAATTTTATATAGTTGGCATAATTTTTGCTACTTTTACCACAATAGCACATGGGTGTTGTAAAAAAATAGCGTTTTTATGTCTTCATAGTCTGATAGCCATAACTTTTTTTTATTTTTCTGTATACGGAGCTGATAAAGGGCATGTTTTTTGCGGGATGAGTTTACGTTTTCCATTTTGGGGTTAATAATGGAACGCTTTATCTCTTTTTATCATCAGTTTTATTGAGGCAGGATAGGACAAACTACAACAACTCCTGGCAGTATTATTTATTTTTTATATTTTTACAAAGGTCACCGCACAGTATAAATGACATGCTAGCTTTACTCAGAATTCGATAACGATTAGGGCCCCGTTCACTGTTACGGCTATTTGACGACGGATTGGCGCCGTTTTCCTCGCCGGATTTGCTCTTCAATACCTCGCCAAGCCGTCGGAGTCATTACGGTAATCCACTGCTCTCATAGAGAACAGTGGATTCCGTCGCTCCTCCCCGCTCGGCAAATCCGCCGCAGGGGAGTAAATTGACATCCACTTTATTAACGGCGCGGACGCGCCGTAAACAATGCATTGTCTATGGGGCCCCTTATTCACGGCGGATTTTTGCGCTCAATACGGCGCACAAATCCGTCGGGAATAAGCCCGACAGTGTTACTCAATTTGTGTGTGTGTGTGTGTTTTTATATATATATATATATTTTTTTTTTTTTTACATTTTACTGCTTTTACACAATAAAAACACTTTTATTTAGAAATGAAAACACATTTATGCCTCACTATAGTCTGAGACCCATAACTTTTTTATTTTTTCTGTGTACAGAGCTGTGTAGGGGCTTGATTTTCCTGGCTTGAGTTTACATTTTTATTGGTATCATTTTGGGGGCACATAACTTTTTAATTGCCGTTGAATCCGTTTTTGTAAGGCAGAGTGAAGAAAATACAGTAAGCCCCGTAGAGTTTTTACTTTTGCTTTTTTACAAGGTTCACCGTGCAATTGTGGCGATATCCAATTTATATTGTTTTTTTAATGTTGTAGCAGTTTAAAACAAAACATAACATGTTTTTATTGTGGAAAATAATTTTTATGTATCGCTCTCTTCTGATCGCGATCACTGTTATTTTTCCGTATACAGAGTTGTGTAAGGTCTTTTTATTTGCGGGACAAAGTGACGTTTTCATTGGTACCACTTTGATGTTTATATGACTTTTTGACCTCTCTTTATTCCATTTTATGTGCAGTGGGATAAGCAAACATTGCAATCCTGCCATTGTTTTTCTTTTATTATTTTTTTTAAGGCGTTCACCGTACAGGTAAAGTAACAGGACAGATTTATAGGATAGGTCTTTACGCATGCGGTGATACCAAGTATGTGCACTTTTTATTTTGGATCTTTTTGGGGTGATTGGTATTTGTAGTGGGTAAAGGGGAGTGTGCACGTTTTACTGTATTTTTTTAATTTTTTGTTACATTTTTTAACTTTTTATTTTTTATTGTTTTCAATTTTCTCACTATGGGACTATGCTCAGCAATCATTAGATCAGTGGTATAGCTCAGGTATAATACATTGAAGCATGTCTATGCTGCATTGTATTATCCTGTCAATCATTCTGGCAGACTCCGCCCCTGGGCAGAGCCTGGCAGGATGATGTCACAAATAACCTGGAGGTCATTGTCTGCCCCATGGGTTGCCATGACAACCACCAGAACTCCGCAATTTCGTTGTTGGGGTTCCGATGGAGGACAGACGGCGCTTTCTCCCTATGTCATAACTCCTTAGCTGCTGCGATCGCTATTCGAGGCAGCTAAGGGGTTATTTCTGCTCCTGACGGCAAGTGCAGGAGCCCGGCTGTCAATCACCGCCAGGCTCCCACAGCGATTGTGCGGGCACAGCTTCATGACCGGCTCCTTAACAGGCACCGCACCATGACGTACAGGAACGTCAAGGGGCATTAAATGGTTAAATGTGATTTAAAGTGAAAGAGGAGAAGTAAACAGGTTGAGATGCGTAATGAAGGATTCACTTTCTTACAACAAATTAAATCTAGATTTTTGACTTCTCTAAATAGCCACCTCAAGAGCAGCATTGGTTCTACAATTGCATTCGGTTACTTTTCAGAAATTTCTTCCCAACATGCTTATGTTCTGCACTTGTAGATGGCTTTACTCGCACCCCTCTATCCAACCCACGCCATACAATGTCAGTGGGTGTTAGTCTGAAGACTGCAAGCCGTTCCATTCTTTGAATCCTATCGGCTTCTTCTTGTCTTAAGAAGTTCTTGGCCTCATCAAAATGCTGCATCACAAGCCCTTTTTGTTGAGTGTGCCAGTCACCCTGTGCAAGTTGCCAACTCTGCATCCAGCATAAGAGCTCCGATCATCACAGTTCCTCCTCCATGTTTTACAGTTGGTGTCACACACTGAACAACCATCCCTGCATTTACTTGATGACGTAAAAATGCATGATGTACTAAAAAGGTCACATTTTGATTATCGGTCCTTTTTCCACTCCTCAATAGTCCATTGGAGGTGCTGCTTGGCTCAAGCAAATTGTTTTTTATTTTATTTTGCAGTCTCAGAAGTGTCTTTCTTATGTAATAGAAGTATTATCTTCACAGTTGAAATGGAAAAGCTGTGATCCACTGAATATGCAAACGTTTGACTTTTAAAAAGTTGTCATTTAATTTTCTAGTGGCTTTTGGTCTGCTCTTCCTGTCAGAGATTCTTCCAGTTTCCAAGTGCCATGTGATGGGAAACGGTATTCAGGACCACCATGGCTTTCTTGACAATTTCTCTGTAGGACAGACCTACTCTTCTAAGGGTTATAATTATTTGTCTAATGTTGTTAAAGGGGATTTACCAGGACCCAGTTACTTACCTCTTATCAGCACGGGAGTAGAATATCAACAAATCATGCTGAGTCTTGAAGGCTGCAGGAGAGAGAGGAGGGGGTGAGCAAGGAGTGAGGAATAAGGGAGCGTCTCAAAACTTAAGTGAAATAACAACAGTACAACAGTGGATTCTCAATACCGCAAGACACAGCCTCATAGACTGCACTTTGTTCCCTGTCCCTTAAAAGCTCATTCATTTTCCCTGTCATCAGATAAGAAGTGTTTTACGCAAGCGCAGCCTGTCAGCTCCTCTGGTCGTGTCTAGTGAAAGCTTTCAGGTAACTAAGGGGGACTGAGCAATGCTGTAGCTCTCAGAGGCTTCACTTTTTGTAATCGCATATATTTAGAAAAGTGATTAAATACCCATTTTGGAGGTTCCCACGTCAACATTACATGGTGGCAAAACCCTTTTAATTGCCCCTTTCTTTCCGTGATTGTAATGTTCTGAACAGTAAAACTGTCCTGCCCTAGAGGTTGCTATAATGCAGACTATATATATATAGCTATATAGATTCAAAGGGTTTGAAAGTAGTCTTAAAACATTGAGACACCTGTAAGAATAGTTTGCATCCAGTTTCAAACCATAATTTACTCTCTGTGCTGCAGAGCAGTTGTCCTTGATGTTTGCCCTTTTAAAAAGCCGCTAGGTTAAAATCAGAAATTTAGTTTATTGCTGCCTTTAAGGTTAAAAATTCATATTATTTTTAACCTTTTTATCATATTATGTTATTTGCTGTATTAGAACTTTGTTGATGTCGAAAATAACTTGAAAAATATATTTGTTCTAATACTTTGACTGGTAGTGAACATGATTTTGTCTATTTTCTTCGCCCAAAACGGCGTAAAAAAACCCTCCAAAACGCCTCCAGTTCGTTTTAATTGATTCCTATGTAAAACAGCGTTGTAGTTCACACATGACGAGGTTTTTACGTGCGTTTAAGGTGCTCCTTTGGACTCCGTTTTGGGCGCTGAAAAAGAAGTGTAATGTCAATTCTTGAAGTGTTTTTAACACTGAAAATCCCCATAGAAATCAATGGAGAGCTTTAAAACCCTGTCTAAGACCGTGGCTCGGTTTTTGGCGCTTTTTTGCCCAAGCTATTAATTTTTATGGGTGTTAAAAAAAAACAAAAAAAACAGTGTTTTAAAACCTCGTCGAAAACCTGATCAAAACCTTGTCTGAAAGGCTAGTTCTACAAAGCACAGGATTTCGGTAGGCCGTAGCCTGTGCTGTGTAGCCCATAATAGAGAATCCGTGCTGTAGTCTACATAGCACAGATTTTTTACTGAGGGAAACCAAAAACTAAAAATGCCCAGTGGACTATAGAACATGTTCTATGTTCCACGGGAACGACTTTGGATTCCTGCAGCCCTAATATACTGGGCAGCCGGGAATCTGAAATCCAACCGCTGGTGTTCTTGCAGAATACCCTTAGAATTTGGATGACTTTTTCACTTTGTTGTGTGGACCTATCCAAACAGCGCTTCAAAACCTCATCGTAAACCACGTGAAAAAAACCTGATCAAATCCTCGTCAAAACCTCATCTGAAAGGCGCTTTTTAGACAAGGTTTTGATGCTGATTTGGATGCTGGGAGTTGAGCGTCCAAATCCGCCGTATGAACATACCTTTAATGGACCCCAAAATCCTTATCTGGGTACAGCTGTGTCACTGATAGCCCACCTGATTGCATACTTACCCACAGCCCTGATTAAGGTGAAACAATCCTGCAAATGGGTAGAGTTTATAGAAGACCTACTGTCCTTAGCTGTTCTAAGTATCAGGGCTGTGGAGTCGGCAAGCCAAAGCCCGACTCCTCAATTTCCCAAACCTCCGACTCCTGACTCCGACTCCTGACTCCCTCATACATGGCGCATGTTTAAGTAATAACTTTACTGTAGTAAAATGGTAACATCAGGCTGTTTATCACCTTATGATACAATAATCAAGCTATTTAGGTAGAACAGACACTGATAAGCAAAAGGGTAACAATGTTTTAATCTTTTGAACACTTGTGGGTAGAGTTGACGAAAAAGCTGTATTTGTATCCAAGTCCAGTCTGCACCAACATTGGGAATATGTGGAAGAGATCTGGGATCAGATTTTGGTCAAGATGTGCTGGAATCTGATTCAAAGCCAAGAAGGATTCAGGCAGTATTGAAAACCAAAGGCAGATTTCCCAAATACTGGAGCCTGGAAGTCACAAGTTCAAACCATTGTTACCATTTTGCTTGTCAGTGTAAAATATATTTATTGGACATGACATTAAAACACCAAAAAATTGTAAAAATGCAAAACACTGCAGGAACATTTGTGAGACTCTGAATTTTGTTCCTGAGAAATAGTAATTGCCTCCATCTGATCCTGCATACATGGACCTACACATCTGATCTCATTATTTCCAGCTACAGAAACGGCCATCCTACTATACACTACCTGGGTTGGGGGCAAAACGATAACCACAGGGGCAACATCACTAACAATGTCCAGTGTATAAAGGATTGCCACAGCCACAGTCATATTTGATGGAAGGTTAAACACTTCTTACTTCTTTGAAAACTATGTGAACAAATTGCTGAAATCTGTTTGCCCTGGGAGCAAGAATCATTTTCCACAATGGCAGCGCTATTGCCTGCACCAGGTCACAATTACACTCCTCATGTGAAAGAGGCTGAGATATGGTGAGCAGTAGCACGGCCGACCCAATGCTCCTTGCACTTTGTTATCCCGACATCGAACTAACTGGACCTAACTTATTATATATTAATGAGAGCTTGTCGGTCCATTTTTTTGACGACTTCGTACTCCTGAAAAATACCCGACCAGCGATATCTGACTCTCCCAGCCTCTGCTAATATCCCAATCTTGACCTGTTAATGTGAGCACATATGTGAATTGATATAATGTTCATAGTGGAATACCCAATTAACCAACCTACTGTTTTTCCTCTCCTATTTAATATTGTGACGTGTCTGCATTTCCAGGTAACCGGTGGACTTTTACATTAACCCTGCTTGTATGCGTAATGGTGCTTTCACATGGAGCACTTTTGGGCAGAAATGTACAGAGTTAACTGCTGTGCTTTTCTGCATAAAAAAATGCATCCAAAAACGCGACAAAACCGCTCCGTGTGAACGCTCCCTAACTATGGCTTTTAGTGATATAAGGCCATACATGACCCTCTGCAGTTAACGGGAATGTGTCCTCAAAAATCGACTTATTGTTTAACTCACATTTTTATGTTTAACAGATTTTGTAGGAATTTTTGGTTGTTTTTTTTTTAATTTTGCAGATCACACACTCAATAATTTTTTGTTAATAATTCTTAAGTCCTGCAGTTTCACTTTGGCCACTTGTCAGAGTAATAAGTTATTATACATTACTACTCCCAGAAGGTTCAACATCTTTAAGTGTCACCAGCTTGCCTACCTCGGGGAGAAAGCAATGATGTGGTCAACAGTTGAGATTGCAAAATCACTCTGGGGGCAAAGCCCACCCAGGTCTTTATTATAGACAAAATTATGCGTTACATGATATCCAATAGGGTTGAAACGACAAGCCACACCTGACCATGAAATAGCAATATGGGCAGTGGAAGAAATCATTGGTTATCACATTAGATTTCTTAACATCTTACCTTGGGCAGTGGTCCAAGATTTAATTAAATTTCAAACAAATACACTAAATCCTTTTTATGTTGAAACTAAAAAGAAACATCTTATTACTTTTGTACTTGGCCCACAAGTTCGTATCAAGGATATTCCAGCTCAAAACTTCCAATTATAATTAGAACACCGACCGCTCTTCAATTTATCTCAGAAACATTACAGTTGAGAACAGGGAACTGTTTCCCACTAGTCGTGTCCTTGAGTAACCCTGGGCATCGACCACCAAGCAATTCTTGCGTAAGTTTTCAGTTTGAAAACATCTCAAGGATACTCAAAAGAAAGAGAGCAAAGAACAAAGGAAATGAAGACAAAAATGAGTCAGTTCAGGCCTACAGACAACAGGGCTAAATTTACTCTAAACCACAAGCCTAATAATTGTGTCTGACACTTCCTGTTTCCTGTAGAGGGAGATTTTCATTGTCTTCTCATTATCATTAAAGCAGGTCAAGACTGAAAGGAGACACCAGTTGAGTAGTATTACAGATAACACAGAATCCACCATTCACAAGAGGAAATGTCACATCTCCCCCCCTCCCCGATCCCTTCACAGTATAGAACAACTCATCCTATACAATTCTAATGGACAGTCATCTGTCTTAAGTAATCCTAGGGCAATGGAAGCTGCTGAAAAGTATCTCTCTTGACTGCTGTTAAAGCAGTGCAAGCATAGAATTGTCTTCCCCACAATCATATATAGACCGGCCAGCGATAAGAATCAAGCAATCAGAAAAGAAAAAAACGAGACTGAAGGAAAGCAAATTGATCAAGGGACTTGATTAATAAGTAAAAAAAAAAAAAAATTGCCGACAGATTCCCTTTAAATAAAGTCCTCATATTTCTTTAAACCTGTTAATGTAGGAATACACCTGCGGGCTAACTTTATAATCACAGTAATACATTTGGAGCGTTGCTCTTATGCTTGATTGGACCTGTATGATAACATCCATTTTACTGTCAGGGTCAAATTGTTCCTCATTTTTCATGCTAAAATATTTTAATTGGTAAGAACCTCATTCATCCATAGTCAGCAATGCATTGTTGTTTTTTGTAAACGTGTTTTCTTTTAATTTTTGCTGTCAAAATATTTGTACCAGAGATTATTCTTCAGCTCTAACTAGGTCCGCATGATATTTGTACATAATGCCCGTGGAACAGGTCAGGACCATTCCTCTTCCATATCGACTCTGGATGTTTTTCAGGGTCCTTTATCCAAAGCACCAAACATGTCTGTAGATGGAAGAAATTAGTTCCATTTAATAGGGGTTTTTCTAGTTTTTATTTAATATATCGCCCAAGAGTCTTTGTTTTCAAGACTAGTAATTTCCCCACTTTGGCTGCTTTATGACATGCACTCACAACCCAAGGCGCGGCCACCAATCACTGGCCTCAGTGGTCTTATGACGTTTAGTAATTGGCTGAAGGTGTAGGGGAGATGGCCACAATTGTGCAGCTTTCCTGTCATTCATGTCTATGGGAAAATCGAGTATAGCTTAAGGCTATGTTCACACACGGTGTAAAATTGCGGCTAATTACGCCGGAGGTTTTGGTGATCTCCGCATGGAGCTCAACCGCGGGGCGGGGGGAGGGGGGAGTCGCGGCAGCTCGCCAGCCACATAGACATTCAGTACTAGCAGCGCATATTTGCCGCTAGTAATGGACATGTCACTTATCTCCCCGCTCGCTGTATTGTGCGACCAGGGAGAGGAGACATAATCCATACATCTCTATGAGAACGGTGGATTACCATAATGACTGGGACATATTTCACCCCGTATTTAGTGCAGTATGCCGCGAAATACGGGGTGAAATCTGTCCAAATTTAAGCCGTGGGAACATAGCCTAACACACTCGCTCTGCTGTATTCAGAACTGCCATAGAAAAGAACCGGGAGAACTGCACAAGTGCATCTTCTCGTTCTATGAGGCCAGCTTTTAACAAGCTACCGAGCGGGCTAAGAAAAAGATTTTGCTTTGTGGCAAAACTCCTTTAATGAGTTTTCTTCACTCGTCAAACTGAAAGTTCTCTCAGATCTGCTGGTAGCGTGTAATAAAGCAGAAAGAGCCGAGAAGACTGATATATTGTTCTATGGGGAAAGATTCAGTAGAACTTCTATTTTTTTTTCATTTAAATCCCTACTTATTCTGGATTTAATAGTCCCCCGCTGTAGGCGTTTTTTGTCAGTGAATTGACACCTATCTCCGTGTAGGCAACACTGATACAAGAAAGGCTTCAATCACTGGATATACTAACCGCCCACTGTACTCCTGTTAGGCTCCATAATAAACAGGAATTCAAATGAATAAAATATAAGTTCTACTAAATCTTTCCCCACAGACCTATATATCCATCTGCTCAGCTCCTCCTGTCTTTCAACTATGCATGCACGTGCAGAACATAGAGCATAGTTCAATGTGCACGGGATTCGCTTTAACCCATAATGTATATTAGTACAGTAGGAGCGACATCTTGTCATGGCGATTTCTAATCGCAGATCATGTTCAGTGTATATAGAGTTAAAGTCGAAGCCGGTTACAGGTATCTTGTCAGCATGATCACCACACGAGCCCAGCAGTGACTTGACAGCTGGGTTCCTCCTGTGACCTCTTAAAAGCAAATCCCCCTTGCAGTGACAAGAAAGACGACTGGAAATTGAATTACTAAAAAACGTTCAATGAACTGAGTTTTCTGTCCACTGCCATGTCAAAAGTCGAGCACTGAAAAAAACGGCCTCGTTCTTTCGCCGGGTGTTTTTTTTACAAGCTTTTTTATGGCTTGTCTTTAGGCCTGTATTATTAATTATGCACTAAATTAAATCCATTTGGATGTAAATCCTCCTTACAAAAGGTGAATGTAAAAGCACATATATGCATTTATATGTAATCATTGTAGTCGTCTTAGGATTTTAAACGCTACATAAAGTTTACTTGCGTTTGTATTGCCAAAAATAACTTATAAATTTTTTAGTGGATTTTAGGCGGCAATATTCCAGTATTTTTTTTTTACAGATTTTGGTGAGCTAAACATACGTATTATTACGGATCTATACACTAATAAAGTTTAGGTCCATTCTGACTCAAAAATATACATTTTTTTTTATTAAAAGAATTTTGCGCACCAGAATCAGGTTTTTTTTTTTTAACGGATTTTGGTGCTAAAATCCGTTTTTCTTAGACATATTTTGGGTGAGCTATATAAGAGTTATCTCCTCGCATCCTAATGCAAAAATACGATTTGGTTTGACAAGATCTTGGCACAAGAATCAGTTTTTAGTGGATATTTTGGGGCACTAAATAATTTTTCATAACATAATTTTCGGAGCGCTAATAAAGTTAAGAAAAGGATTTTAGCGCCAAAATTAATGAAAAAACGTATTTTTAGCTTTAGAAGCGAGATAACTTTATTAGCGCCAAAATCTGTAATGAAAAGGATTTTAGCGCTAAAATCCGTCACAGAAAACGTATTGTTTTGTGCGTTACTGGAGAGCCAAAAATCAGTAAAGAAAAGTATTTTAGTGTCAAATTCCGTAAGAAAAAACGATTCATATTGGCCAAAAACTATCCTAAATAAACGTTATTTTTGCCGTCATAAGCAGGATAACTAATTATTAAGCGCCAAATATGTTTAGAAAAGGATTTTAGCACCAAAATCATAAAAAAACGATTTAACGGACATCCAGATAGCGAGATTAAGTTTATTAGCAAGATCACCAAAATAAGTGGTAAAGAAAAGTATTTTAGTTGCCAAAATCCATTAAAAAACGGATATCTTGGCTAAGAATCCTTAAAAGAAAGATATATTTTTTTTGCTTCAGAAGTGCAAGCTATACTATATTAGCTCCAAAATCTGTATGATAACAGGATTTAAGCGCTAAAAATTCCTGTCACAAAAACGTATTTTATATGCGAATACTCTTAAGCGCAAAAATCTGTAAAGAAAAGATATTATAGAGTGAAAAAATCCCTTTAAAAAAACGGATTCTGGTGGCCAAAATGCTTAAAGAAAAAAAAAAAAAACAAATATTTTCTTATGTGTCAGAAGAGCTAGATAACATTTTTATTACGACAAAATCTGTAAAGAAAAGAGTATTTTAGTGCCAAAATCTGTGAAAAAAAAAAAAGAATAAAAAAAAAGAACGATTCTTGTGCAAAATCCGTAAAACACATTATTTTTATTTGCCGTCAAAGCGAGAATAACTTTATTAGCGCCAAATATCGGATATAGAAAGATTTTAGCACCATTAAATCATTTACAAAACGTATTTGTGGCTCAGAAGCTGAATAACAATATTAGCACCAAAATATGTAAAGAAAAGTATTTTAGATGCAAAATCATTTAAAATAAACGGATTCTGTGCCAAGAATCCGAAAAAAAAAAAAAAAAAAAATATAGTATATTTGTCTGTCAGAAAGCTAGATAACTTTATTAGCAACAACATCTGTAAGAAAATGTATTTTAGTGCAAAATCTGTAAAAAAAAAAGAAAAAAAAAGGATTCTAGCGGCAAAATCCGTAAAAAATTGATTTTTGTTTGCATCAGAAGCGAGATAACTTTAATAGCGCCAAAATCTGTAAGGAAATGTATTTTAGTGGCAAAATCCGTAAAAAAACGGATTCTTGCGCCAAAATCCATAAAAAAAAGTATTTTTGCTGTCAGAAGCGTAGATAACTTGTATTAGCGCCAAATGAATGTTTAAGAAAAGGAGAATTGAGTCACCAAAATCCGTAACAAAAAACGGTATTCTGCGCCAAATCCATAAAAATTTATTTTTAGTGAGAAAAAATAAAAGCGATCAAAAGCATGAAATTTTATACAAAAGGTACAACAAAGGGACACATCGACCACTGTATGCAAATTGGATAATGTAATAACCTTTTCAACCCACTCATAGGTGGGACTTAGGGTCTCCGTGCAGGGGTTTTCTGAGGTTCATGAGAAATCGGAAAACGAAAAACGCTGAAAATACCTAACGTATTTCTTCCTGTTCAGTGTAGGACATAGCCTAACCCATGAATGCTGTTGGTTGACAATTTAACAGCGCTTAAAATGGTGGTTCACCCGAAAAGTGAATTTCGTGGCTAGCGGATAGGCACAGCCTAATAATATGCCTGTCGATTTTACACTGACTGTCTATAATGCTTTGTATACTGTGTAGTGTACAGCCCTCTAGTGCGGTGAACAAAGTAGGTCCATTACAGAGTACATAAAAACTGTTGTCCTTAAGTCTGTTTTGAGGAATACCAACATAGTCTACACCATTCAATGTATGCACTAGGATCTATTTAAATTAGAAATGGACAGAATTTACAAACAGGAACAGTGATGAGACTTAGTGTGCACATTCTATCAAACTGCAGAATGTTTAGCGAAACATTACTGACGTTCTATAGTACTGATTCTGATCAATACATAGAATTTACACAACACATGGACAGTGAGATGGTTATAGTACACAAACGGAACAAATTGCAGAACAAATTACAAACATCGTGGACATTTAGTGTTTCTTTGTACACATTACCAGATTAAAACTGCAGAAGTATTTACAAACATGGACATGAGATGTTTAGTACACATTCTGATCAAATTGCAGAATTTACAAACATGGACATGAGGTGTTTAGTACACATTCTGATCAAATTGCAGAATTTACAAACATGGGCATGAGGTTCTTAGTACGCATTTTGATCAAACGTGCAGGAATTTTACAAACCTAGAACAGAGGATCTTAGACATGCATACTCATGCACAAACTTATAATGCTAGTTTGCTACTTTTACAGTAAAGCTCTGTTAATAGCAGGTCCCCTCCTACATATATTAGTCCTGCGCCTGAAATGGGAGTGACCCAGAAGCCCAACCTTACCCCTGTTGCCAGGCTGTGTTCCCTTGACTCTGGGTGCATAACTAGTATTTATGGAATTATCAAACTGCCTCATTAATTCCAGCCCTATAAATTTGTATTCAAATTTTACAATTTAATTTTGGGTTTCTGTGTATTTTTTTAACAGTGCACTTTCAGAAGCGGAGAAATCGACATTGCGTGCAGGGCTCATCACCACTCAATGAACCATACATGCATTTAGGTGTATATTTTAATACTGTTGAATAGCTTGACGATTGTATCAGGATCCTTGTGGTTGTTCATTTCTTTGTCATTAAGAGTTCTTTTGGTGACTGATGATTTTCATTACACAGTTTATTTAAAGGGAGTTTCTACCATGAATTTTGATCAAAATCTGATAGGTGAGACTCCCACATCTGAGACTCACACCTATCTCAGGGACATGCTCCCTAAAGTTTTGGCTCAGAATGGAGAGCCATTCGTGCTTCCACATGACTCTCCTTTCTGTTCAGTAAGTGAGTGATCTGTATAGCCAGTACATGGGGCTCACAGAACTCAAACGCCCCATACAACATGAAGTAGAGTCTCAACATCCTACCACCCGAACCCGTCCCCAGAGCACAAACCCAGCCTCTTCCTATCCGTAACTTACACTTCACAAGGACCTGTTACCCCATACACAATAGGTTCGGGTCCCACCTATTTGCTTGCACTTGAACACAAGCATCCTCCCTCCACACGTTCAATGCGCTCTCCTCATACAATACATATTATAACACCTCCCAACTCCTAGCTGAGCACACACCCACAAAGTTTATTACAAATCGAGTGCTCCCATTTAGCGCGCGCGAAATGAACCTGAAAGAGCGCGAAGAACCTCCGAACAACAGTTGCTATGGCTCCTTCTCCCGAACCAAACCCCTTCCCTCACCTTCCCCTCACGTCCTTCCCTTCTCCTATGACGGTCGGGACTTCCAGCAGCACAAGGCACACCACAACGGAGCTGACCAACTCCATCCTACCCGAATAAGGAAGAATACTTCTAACCAGAGCGAGGTGCCCAAACACCCTTTTTATAACAAGTTTCAATGACTGAAAAAGCGGCGTGTTAGTCACATGCCCTAGTACTTATTTTAAACCCAACCAATACACTCACCCCACCTCGCTCTCTGCGTCGTACAACAAGCTACGCATCTTCAAATCCCCTGATGAGACCCCGCGACCATCCTGCGTATATTCTGTTTGGCGAAGAACTTCAATGTCTTACGAGGCACCCGTTCTCAGCGCGCTTCTATTATCCTTCTCTTACTTTTGATCTTGCCTTAAACTTCCCCTACTCCATAGTCGACCCGCATGCCCAGACACAAGCAACGAACACGCATTCCTCTCTTTCTCACGCAGCTTCTCACTCACCAAAAATGATCACGTCTCTGATTTAGACCACCTCCATCCAAATGAATAATATTCCCTAGCCCCGTGAGCGCGAACATCACGCCTAGCCTCTCTCCCAATATATATCTAGAGACTAACAGCGGAAACTAAATGACATAGCATTTCTGCTTATACATCGGGGAAACTTTCAAGTCACCCACACCTTACTGTCGCTTATCCTGTATACGATCACGCGTGAAGTGCGCAGAAAATAACGAGCGGAGACCGTTACCAAGATATTAAGAAATCTTTCCTAGTATGTACAGACGAAACCTATCACACATCAGCGAGACAATAGATACCGATCAACATTTTGAACGAGGCGGAACTAACTTAAGCCACTACTCGCACCGCTAATTGTTCCTAAAGTCTATCCTAAAAAGCTGCTGAGCGAATACTCCGGTGCATTTTAAAACAGCATAGGGAATTCAACGTAAAAAGTTCTACAAATGAGTATCCTACATAATCACTGGGTCTCTCTCTGGTATACGAGCGATGAATTGAGATTTCAAACACGGCGAACTACTAGAGTCACTTCAGCGTCTCTGAAGCAACACCCTATTCTGCGCTGAGGTGCTAGCAAAAAGCGTCAGGATGCTCCCTCAGAACCTCTTCTAATCCCGAGCGCTAAGCGTGCCGTCCCTTTACAAATCTGCGTACCACTAGATGCCCTTCGCTACTTGCGTTTCATTCTCTACCACACATCGTCTATCTTAACCCCCCCAACAGAACCTCACCTCTATGCCATAGGACGCAACGCCCCACGTCTGTGCGATCCAGCTCCTGGCCTCCAGCCTCACAAGAATCCAAAAGCGCGCCTACCGCCTATCACAGAGAGCCCCTCTGAAACGTTACATCTCTCTCCCATGCTTCTCTACTCACTCACATAATCTCCAAGCGAGCAGGCTCACTACGTTTCGACTTCACAGTTCTCTGAGGCGATGATGCTGGCGCGACGCTCCGCTTAGTTACCCCTCCGTTTGCGCGCGCCGCCGGAACGCGTTCGAGAAAACAAACCCAACCTGACACTCTCCTGACTTAGCAAGACACTTCTTCATCGCACATCTGATCTACTAACTTCCTTCGCGACTCTGAGAACAAACACCCCGACGCAACGCGCGCGCATTTCTTCCTGCGAGAACGCTTCTCACAAAACTCACTCACGCAAAAACACACCTCCAGACACTCTTACAGAACCACACATCACTCTTGGACCAAACACGTCGACTCGCGGAGAACATCGTCAGGTAATCTGTCACATGGCCTTGCGTATGCGCTTTGCCACTCAGCACACGAGGTGGCCAATAACCTATGCCTACACGTCTACTTTAGATCTCTTAAAAAGTTTGTCCCTCATTCGTACAAAATTAGTTAATATAGGTCACTACCACGTAGCGACATAATCCACGACCACCAATCCTTCTTTTCTATTATCTCCATCTTGAAATTTATCCCACATCAAACTACTTAGGCGCGATATACTCAAGATCTGTCGTAACAAAGGAAAGCCAACTACACAAATCTGTAAACATACACTCCCCCGTAGATCTAATACATAACCATGCGAGCGACAACAACTAAACCTCCAACCCTCTGCTACGAAATATACTGCACCTATAGCCACCCCACCAGTCCCCTTTCTCACATCAGATCCACATGAGAGAGTTTTCATGCGAGAGAACCACTCGACACTAGTATAAATTATATAACCGCGCCACCTACAGATTGCGACATATCCCTCCGACCCAAGCCCTCCAACAAGCACAACCCTAAATTTCGAGCTCTGAATCACTATCTTGCGGAGACTTAGAAACATGAAGTCTGTCACCTTCACACGAGAAGTCCGCCTCACCCGCACTCACCCAGTCACATATCTCGCCGGCCTCCTCTGCAAGTGACAAAAGCACCTTGCACCAGTCACATTGACACATCGGCTAAGTAACAATGAGGCCTCTGACTTCCTCCCCTACCAACAGATTGTAGCGCACCTCCAGTAACAGACAAGACTCAACTGAATCTGGATTACTTAACACGCCGCCACACCCATCGAGAGCGTCACATCATCTCCTCAAACTTCTCATCTATCATCCTGTGACCAAACACCTTCTAGTCTTATCTAAACTAGGCCTCGCTCTACACGACAGAAAGCATTATTCTCTTCAAGACATTCAGGATAAGGGAAATGCAGAGGGAGTCCTAGGCTTCTGCGCAAGCCCACAAGTCAAAAGTTGTACTGCTCAACGTAAGTGCTATAATGAACGAGTGATCTATAAACAATACTATCCTACCCAACTCCATGCTACCACCCCACACGCTTCGCACATCTTCTCGTTCTCATCTTCCTCACCAGAGCCCAGAAAGCACAGCTGCCAGACAAAAATAAATCTCTTCACAAACATAGGAGACATCATTATCTTGAAGGTCTTTCCTACGACATCACACAAGAGCTCTGCTTGAAGAGAATAGAGACCAACTAACATAAACCTCTTTCTCTTCCTGTCTTTGTAATCCATTCCAAAACGCGTACAAATTCTAAGTAAACACAACTGATATTTGGTTAAGCGCCTAGTGACGGGCATCCCCGCCAGTCCGGCGCTATGTGCAAGTGGAGAATTCCGAGCATCGCAGAGCCCACAAAATGTATCAGCATCTGATATCACGCATTCCAAAGTTAAAAACGTAGGATCTGCGGCGTCTCCAGCGGGAGCATACCAAGCCTGTGCGAACAAAGAACAGTCTCTCCTCGTTCTAAGAAGGCCGAGTTCCAAGACTCTCACTCACTCAAAAGATTCTCTCTCTCATAGATTCTGCCATGCGAATGAAAATATATTGCTTGCTTTGCTCTCAGTCACTCACCTCCGTGCGGAACTCAACGCACACTGCGATCTGAATACACACACATAACAGTCTCAGATGCTAATTACAGTACTCTTCTCCTAGTCATATTCTAAGCTCTAGACCACAGGGTCGAAGCCACAACGCGACCCCCAGTTAGCTGTAGTGAGGGAGAACGTTACAAGCTCTTCCTCATTACTGCGATTTTGCGTATTATCATATAACAGTGGGAAATTGATGAGAGTTGGTAGTTTCTCCATACAGACAGAAAGGGCCCCATTTTTACAGGCCCCTGCGTTTAGATTAGATAAAATTACCCTCCTCGTGAGGTCCAGAGAAGCTCTGAGCAAATGATAAAACAGTAGAGTAATTACTGTCTCTTTGCGTCTGCGAAAGATCAAGGATATACACACAAGCTGCAACACCACTGCGCCTGAATGTACCCTTGTCACTCTGTGTTGATGAGTAACATGATCCTCTCGCTATCAGGTAGCATCAACACTAAGCCAAGGGACCACAGCGCAGTCATAACATAGGTCGTGCTAAACTCACGATTCGGCCCAACACCTGAAGACGCCCGCACCACAAGATCGAACAAAAATACAATCAATAATTGGAACAAACGTCTACACAAAATTTACTAAGACGTACCCTAACAACTGTTAGAAAAGACAAATTTCTCTTCTTGAGTAGTCTCTAACAACCCCTATAAGTCTAAATATACAAGCGATGTGCGCGAGAGTTCAGCATGACCCACCACACCGCCAACGACCCTCCCGTAGACCCTCCTACACTAGCATATAAATCTCCCACAAAAAATGGGAACTCTCAGCAAAGACGAACCAAGACAGTGACATCTCTTTCGAACTCACCTATATTTACTGATCCTTGAGACCATATTCAAACATATACAAACACTACTACATCAGGTTCCTCTATCTATTAAAACCACTATAACTAGTTAAAACTCTTATATTACTAACTACCCAAACTACTCTAACCATCTATCACAACACTAATTTAAACACAACCATACAACTCTATCCTCAACACCACCCTCTTACAAACCCTTATTTCGCGGCATACTGAAACACCTGAGCGCACAGGCGCGATAATATACACTCCTTTCTATCATCAAGTCTGGTTGGAACCAACACCTATTATTAAAACAGACATAGTCACCTTAAATCTCTATTCTAGACACAAAAAGAGTCTACGATACAGCTTCAGTATAGGGCCATCCCCACAGCCAACTTACTTGGGCAGCAGCTCGACCCTACACTCTCATATAAACACACAGCGACACAAACTAACGAACCCCCCTTTGACACCCCCACCCATCAATGGTGACACTTGATAACAGACAAGTGAGAAGATCAACCAAATTTCAAACGACATGCCATAGCCTCGCCGACATAGTTTACGCCAGCTCAAACCTGGTCTTCTCACAATCAAGAGCCTAGCAGGTCCGCGTAATACGCGAGGTTCTAAGAAGTCTAAGATCTATAATACAAGTAACGTTTTAGAGCTGTTTAATCAGATAAGAGAACTAGATAGAGCTTTTAAGTATTCGAGAGCCTATCGCGACCTTACTTAACAGCATAGACAAAACCAGCTTCTCATTAACAAATCAAACACTCACCCCGTTTACTCAATTCATACCTACATGTCTATCAAACATGTAACAACGAGATTCAGACAGGTAAGCGAATAAGACAGGGACGTTTTAAAAGGCATATTTGACGCAATGATACTCACACACTACCACCTATAGTGGATTCCAGTTGTCTGTTACCCCCTAATACGCACCATGAAGAGCGTACCTAATATAATGATTGTACAAATACACATATACACAACATCTGTTGACCAGACGATACATTGCGCGCTGTCTCTCATTTACCAGATTTTAATCAAATTCTTTCCATACAGGCTATACATAATAGGTCCTAACAGGGAGCCCGTTTAACTGTGGAGAAGCTCTACCTGATTTGCTCATATTATTCCTTCCTACGTCTTTGTACAAGGACTTTCTCACTTAACCCCTATAAATAGCGCCAAATTTGAGTTAAAGATATCAACACAACCTATATACACAAAATATACACGCATTCTGCCATACAGGACGCAGGGCTGTGCGCGAAGAATTCCACGTGCAAGCTGAATAGCGACCATCCGCACATCTGACTCCCCCTTCATTTTCTCCCATAAACCCTACGACGTAACCGACTACCCCGACTTTCCCGACCTTCATAAATTACCGCTAACTCCAACCCCTGGACACATCGACTCCAGAGCGACTCCTTACAATGAACCTCGTCTCTTACCACGGACGCATGTTTACAAGAGTAATCTTAAATACTAACTACAAAAGTAAAAAAATGCGGCGATTACAGTCAGGCTGTTTATCACACTGACGACATGAATACCAATTTACACACTCAAAGCTATTTATGATATCTAGACATACACTTAGACGACACTGCGCGAGAGAAATACAGCGCACAATGCGTTACACAAATGTCTTTATGTGCGAAACATCATCATTTGCAGAACCACTTGCTGGGTAACAGACAGTATAGAGACCCAGAGACAAACAAACCACGCGATCTACTTTCTGTATCCAAAACTTCAGTCTGCACCAACAATGCGGACCTCGGGAAGAAGGACACACCCACCTGGGATCATGAATTTATGTAGAAACTCACAAGCGCCTCCTGCTCTTACTTCAAAAGATCTGATCAGACAGCCCAACAAAGACTTCAGCGAGCCAGCTCGCATGCAAAAACAAAGACGAGTCTTTTCACAAATGGCTCCTCCCAAACCACAACGCAGTAATTAAAAACTTTAAGCATTTCATGCGCGCGCCTGTGAGATTCATTTACGAGAACTCATAACAGTTTCAACTAAGCTCACAAATGCTCAAACAAGTTTGCACAGTCAAAGATTTACTGCGACATCACAAGATACTTTTCTTTAAAGAATGACTGTATAAAAACATAAATTACACAGTAACCCTAACATGTACAAACAGCTGTAGTGAGGAGGGTGAGATATTGATGCGCCCGAAAAGTCACAATTTCAAAACATTGTTACCATGTTGCTTCGTTAGTGCGATAAAATAAATACTGATATATAGGATCATAATAAACTTTAGAGAGCGAACAAAATAAATTAATTATGAGCAAAAACAACTGCAGTGAACATTCTTGTGGAGTCTTCTGAATTTGTATCCTGAGAATAGTACTTCGCTCCAGTCCTATCCCCGACCTGCAACTACCATACCTCAAACATCTGATCTCTTACTATCTATCCAAGGCTGAGATAGAACAGGCCTCACTCCTACACGTCTTGGAGGGTCCACAAGCGTGATTGACCACAGGGCAACATCCTCTAAATCAATCTATCAAGCGGTATAAAGTGAAATTGCCTCAGACCCTCACGTCTCAGCTTTAATTGAAATGAAGTCGGTTAGGCGACGACATCTCCTACCTTCATTGCAAAGCAAAATATTGAAAAATACTTCTTGTGCTGAATCTGTATTGCGCCCTGAGGAACAACATCTTTTACACTCCTTGGCACATATATAAATAGCCTGCCTTATTGGGTGTCGCCAATGCTCCATGTCCAGATCAATTTACACGTCCATCATAAGAGCGGATACTGCCTGAAAGATTATGCGGCTGGACGCAGTAGCTCTTGCCGGCGACCCCAATCTTCTCTTGCCTTTGCAATTCAGTTGAACCTAACATAGACCAATATCTCTAGTTATCTATATTGAATTAGCGGAGTCGAATCCGAAGTCCATCTTTTTGACGACTCACGACTTCCTCGCAAAAATAGCCACCAAGCGAACTTCCAACTCCAAACAATCGCACCTTTGCATATAGAGACATCTGCGAAAGTAATTTACTTAAAGCGTGTAAAGCCACATTCTACTCCAGATGAACCCTTCCACTTCCTTCCCCATTCTGTCTCAATTTGACATTTCACTTAATCGGCTCCACTCCAGAAACCAGAGTTCTTGCGCGCTCGCCTAACGTGCTAGAGGCGAATTCCTGGCGAGTCACAGACAGTAGCTCACATAGGGGCACAACATGGCAGGGTGGTCGCGCCGATCCATAGAATCCAAGTATTGTCTTTAAAGAAAACATGATACTACTATTTAACTTTCCTCGACCTCTGGGAGTTTGTAGCACAATACATTCAATTAAACAGTTGACCAGTGAAGACAAGTGTTACAGAGAGGATAGATTAACAGCAAGGGGTTGTCCGACTCACTACTATCGGATGCCTTTACTATAAGGTACAGTAAAAGATCTTGCAAAAAACCAAGTCTACTCTTGCAATATAACTGTCCACATTATAGAGTGCCCCGTTTTAACCAAGCACTGCAGCGTAGCGGTTGAAACAAGATACTCGTTCACAGACCGCAAATTAGATTTAATACATCCATACGCTGTAATATTGTCTTGAGTTTGAGTGCCCTTTTCGCCCACAGAGCTGAGCGGAGAGAGGATGTAGCTGGGGGGGGCATTTTCTCTGCTCTGCTCGTATGACAGCGTCTGAATAGAAAGAGCGCCCCTCCCCTTTACATATCACCTTTGCAAACATACAATTTGTGCCCGTCGCGAAAGTAAACCGAAAGGAAAAGAAAAGTTCAATCAATCTCGAAAGAATACTTAGTAAATCAAGTTTTTTGCTGAGTGTGACATCCAAACGTGGTAACGAGTAGCGGAAAAAAACACCGAATGTATAGACTACGTGGCGTTTGCTGCGCATACGTCGTAACTTTTTTCATACCTGTCTGCGCAAAAACCGTTGAAAACCGACCCTAAAGAAAACGTTGAAACCCAACTCGAACACAAATCCCGATCTGCGACCCAGTTCTGAGGCGACGACACGCCCCACCAACGCACGAATTCCTTTCCTTTCATGAGAAGCACAATCCCCTCTTCTCATTGTATTGGGCTGCAATATAGAGTCATCCTCAAGGGTCACTATATCGCCTACAGACCTGTTCTTAGCGATACATACCTGCAATACGGCTCACACTCTCGACCACTCAGCGGATACGCTATGGCCTCGAGACATAGTACACATCTGTGTGGATCATTCAACGCAGTCCCCTACGTGAACCACGACGACCCCTGAGCGACAAACTTACTACAAAACACGGTGAAACACCTAAAAGAACAGGAGCACTTACACGGCAGCAAGAATAATCAATGTAGATTGAGTCACTCAACCCCTTTAAAAAGAGATATCATAGAATTTTGGTCCCACATTCACATTACCTTTTATCCTGCCTTCTGCCAACATCTGTTTGGAATAACAAAAAAACAACAGTCTATCTTACAATGGATCACGAGCAGTGGCGGACACTGTCGAGGCATATTGGCGACTTATCTTCCTAGCTTTTCTATTCAATTGTAAATGACAATAAATGGGCGAACATCAGATATGTATTTTTTGCGGTGCCCAGAAACAACGACAATTTTGTACAATGCGGCGATAGAATTGCTGCTCCACACTTATAGGAACCGTTATACTACCAGCGTGATCATCAGAACTATAGGCGCTTTCTATCGCTCGCAAAAACAACGAGACCAAAATACCATGTGGCTCCAACGGTAAAACAACCAACTTCTTTCTTCTACAACTTGAGTCTTGCCTGTACCCCAAGACAAGTAATGCGAGGGGGCTCAAATGTAATATCAAATCTATATGGTAGCTCTGTGTGGACAAGCTATCTCAAGACCCGCCGCATAATCTCAGCAGCGCAATCTAAGAAAAGTGCCGAGCCTATGCCTGAAATGCACCTAATTTTGGTCAGAGCTGCCTGATATATAAATCAAAGAGAACGAGGGCAATCGCCATTATGAATTGTGCTTAAAGGACCACCCACTACTGAACTGCACGCCTAGTAACATATTCTTCGCTCCAAACACTCTACAAAAACTAGTGACTACTAATCATTGTAGCGCTGAGAACCACCACAGCGAGCACTCTGAAGATACCCATAAAAGCTATCTGCGAAGCCGGTGCGAAACGCAGCCGTGCTTAGACAGCACGGAAGCCCTTCTTGCGCGAACCGTATCTACATGCGTCTTAGATCCAGCGATCTAGCTCCCTTATTGGATTATTACGAGTGTAGCTACTAGGTTACAGATTTATACGTAGTTGTAGCAATATAGAACGTTAAATAAAATTTCCTTTAGCTGTCTTATTTCTTTAATACTTACTGTCAGAGAAAACTTAAAAACTTGTCTCAGCCCAACTGTTCACTTAACTTGCATAAGTCTGTTTCCATGAGTCACTAACGCTTTACATGCCGAACAGTCCAATTCTACATTATTCTCATATTCTTTTGTCAACAGTGATTCGATGTTTATTGATTCTGACAGAGAAAATTAGTATCTACTTATCCCAGTTGGAGAATCTGCTCTCCTAGCTCACTTCCAAAAGCGAGCACAATTATGTCTGTAGAACCTTCTATCATAATTCGAAAGATATCCAATATATCATAACAACAAAATGCTACTACGCTTAAGCACTACAATAACACTATGTGCATGCACGATCTGCAAAGCGCGACAACATCCTCAAAAACTACACGCAATTTCAATATCTCCACAAATCACAGGACTCGCAGCTGACTATGTATATCACAAATTGTTATTGCGCGATTGGCAAACATCGTTTTGCATTGTGTATAGCAGTAGCTGACAATCGGATATAACATTATAGAGCGCTTTTATCAAAAGTCATGACACAGATGATATCACTAGACTTAATATGTTGGAAACGGTCATACAATCACGTAAAAGTTTGTTATCTTCTATATTAGAACCTCAACCTACATAACACATCAAGCAAATCATTAAAGGGGTTGTCTCACTACATTGATTCATCATAGGCTTCAGTCCTTGTGTTCAGTGGTTCATTTTGAATTCAGGGGATGTTTACTGGCGTTCAAATATCTGCAGTAGAGCCAGGTCTGTAGCTATAGCAACCAGTGCTGGCCAGCCTATCTAAGGAGAGAAGTAAACAGGACTTTGCTATAGTGACCTTGAGGAGCAGGTGCAGCCCATTACAAGGAGGGGATATCTCGAGCGAATAGGTAGGGCATGAGTTATGCACATATATGGCAAAGTAACTTGTTTTTGCAAGATGCTTGTATCATAAAATGTCAGAGCAATCCGTTGTAGTTGAAGACAACGCCCTTTAAGGTGTGTTGGTGGGTTTACCTGTCATGGCTTCCTTTTTAAGTAAATGTTGTGACACTTCGAATTGCCCTAAGCGCCCCCTTCGTTCACACAGGATTTTATTTGGGCACGGATTGCGCCGTACCTCCGCGCGGAATTGCTCTTGCGTACGGCCCAATCCGTTCCCTGTCATAACGGTAATTCCACTGCTCTCAATGAGAGAACAGTGGAGATCCGACGCTCCTCCCCGCTACCGTATTACAAAATCCGCCGCGGGGGGAGAAAAGTGACATGCACAATTAATTACGGCGCGAGACGGCGCCTTAAACAATGCAATGTACTATGTGGCCGGGAGCGGCGGCCCCACCGCCGCGCTCCGGCCCCGCCCCCGTCCCGCCCCTTATTCACGGCGGATTTGTGAGCTCAATACGGCTCACAAATCCATCGGGAATAAGCCGTGTGAACACGGCCTAACAGGAAAGAAATGATCCAGGGATTTATTCTAATTGCCATATTTGGAGTAAGAACAAATGGCTTCTGCCTCATGGGGTTGTTGCCTTGCTCTGGATCAATGCTGTAGTATTATAGGGTGAACCAGACAGGCATATGTCCTTTTTCATCCTTTCACACTATAGTATGTAAAATGGTATGTAATATACTAATACTGTATGTTATATAAACTATTACTAGTATAATGCTTCATTACTTGAGTATTGTGCTGGAATTGATTTGTATAAGTTATATGGTAATCTATAATGGATTACCCTAGTGCAGGCATGGTCCTAGCGTGTCACTTATATCCCATAAAAAACTAACATAAAAACAGTGGTGCGCCCTTGTGTAGTATACCCAAAATCAACTATGCAGGAACGAAATGGCCTGATTCACCCCTGTGCTGGTGTTTCCATTTGTTTGTTGCGTCTTAGGAACAGAAAATGGAAAATAATGGTGATTCCAAATAGATGGTGCCCCAAAGACCCCCTTAACTGTAATTAGGCCTGTTCGGTTTCTGTTGGGGTGTTGGTCATTTGTGACCGAATCTGTGATGGAGGTTCCTATAGAAACCTCCGATGCAGTTGTGAATCTAGATTTATGGGCTGTAAAGCAGAAGACAACCGCATTTAAAGGGGTATGCAAGATCCGAAAAACATGGCTGATCTCTTGAAAAAAGCAGCGCCACATCTGTCCACGGTTGCAGTATTTCTGCTCTGCTCCATTCAATTCAGTATTACGTAGCTGCAATATCAGACATAACCCATTGACAAGTACATTGAGGTTTCTGGAAGAAATCCCCCATATTTTCTAATCTGTATAAGCCTTTTCTTGCTGATCATTGTCAGCTGAGGGACACAATTTATTGCTTTCATTCACTAACAGCCTATAAGAATCTATGAATGATGTGACCTGTGTCATCATATGCAGTGATAGTGACCATAGGTGGATTTAATAATAGGCCCTCACAATTATTTCTTCTGCTGAACCTAAGGCATGTAAATCAATGAAGGATAGATCTGGGTGTGTGGTCACCTGGATGAGTTGTGCTCCAAACAGACACAACACTGATGCTCAAAGGGTATTGCTATTTCTGTATCTCCAATGTTACATAAAGTAAGACCAAAAACAGAGGTTTCAGTTGTTGCTGCCAATCAGCAAAGCTTCAAATCATCGGTTTGGTTACTATCACAATTTAGACATTTCAAGGTTGGTTTAACACCTCCAGATCTATTTTACAGCCTCACCTGTGCTCACTAATTGATCGGTTAATTAGTGGGTGTGTATAAAAAGAACTCCAGCACCCCAGACCTTCACTTAAACTGCAACTTGACCTCTGACAACATGACAAAAATCCACCCTGCGACCAAAGCCTTGATTATCAAGAGGCTGAAGACCAGATCCACTGCAGAGGTGGCTGGCACCTTAAATGTGTCTCAGCGTCAATTACAAAGAATTAAAAAAAAGATTTGAAGAGACTGGAGATGTTTTTGACGAGCCCAGGTCCGGCAGAACCCGCAAGACAACTGCTCAAGAGGAACGTTTGTTGGTTTGAAAATCAAAAGCCAGCCCATCTTCCACTTCAGCACAGCTCCAACAGGCCTGGTAACCTGACTTAAAATCCATCCATTGGTTTTAGAAATGACTCATATGAAAGCTGAAACCCTTCCAAATGAGTTTTTTTTTTAACGAAAATAGATTTGCTTCACTGCTGAAATATTGATCATGTAAGGAACACAGAAAGGTCAGATTTTGGCAAGACAAAAGTTTTGTCGCCTTGTCATATAATGCACCCAATCCTAGCTTACAGCCACACCTGTGCTCACTAATTGATCGGTTGATTAGTGGGTGTGTATAGAAAGAACTCCAGCACCCCAGACCTTCACTTGAACTGCAACTTGACCTCTGACAGCATGCCAAAAATCCACCCTGCGACCAAAGCCTTGATTATCAAGAGGCTGAAGACCGGATCTACTGCAGAGGTGGCTGGCACCTTTAATGTGTCTCAGCGTCAAGTACAAAGAATTAAAAAAAAGATTTGAAGAGACTGGAGTTGTTTTTGACAAGCCCAGGTCCGGCAGACCCCGCAAGACAACTGCTCAAGAGGAACTTTTGTTGGTTTGAAACTCAAAAGCCAGACCCTCTTCCACTTCAGCACAGCTCCAACAGGCCTGGTCACCTCAAGTCCCTGTGTCAACTAGAACAGTTTGTAGGATTCTGTCTTGAAATGGCCTCCATGGTAGAATCAGTGCCCAGAAGCCAGCACTTAACAAAAGGCAATTAAAAAACCGTGTGGCATTTGCCAAGACCCACAGCCTGCTAAACGGATGGACGCTGGAAAAGTGGCAGAAGGTGTATTTCTCAGATGAATCTTCAGTTGAATTACACCACAGCCGCCGCAAATGGATCCAAGATACACCCAGAAAACAGTTAAGTTTGGTGGTGGAAAGATCATGGTTTGGGGGTTACATTCAGTATGGGGGTGTGCAAAACATTTGCATGGTGGAAGGCAATATCAATAGCCTAAAATATCAAGAAGTATTAGCTACCTCTTACATTCCCAAATTTAGCAGCAGGATGGTGCTCCATCTCATACATCCATCTCTACATCAAAGTTCCTCAAGGCAAAGAAGATCAAGGTTGCTCCAGGACTGGCCAGCCCTCACCAGACATGAACATCATTGAGCATGTTTGGGGTAGGATAAAAGAGGAAGCTTGGAAGACAAAACCAAAGAATCTTGACGAACTCTGGGAGACATGTAAGACTGCATTCTTTGCTATTCCTGATGCCTTCATCAATAAATTGTATGAATCATTGTCGAAACGCATGGATGGAGTCCTTCAAGCTCATGGAAGTCACACAAAATATTAAATATGACTCTGATAGCACCACAACTTCATTCACCAATGTTATGAAGCATATCTTTGTATTTGAAGTGAATTATTTGTTTGATTTTCACATTACTTTCTGTGGGCGACAAAACTTTTGTCTTGCCAAAATCGGAACTTTCTGGGTTCCTTAAATGATCAATATTTCAGCAGTGAAGCAAATTTATTTTCATTAAAAAAACCTCATTTGGGAGGGTTTCAGCTTTCATATGAGGCATTTCTAAAACCAATGGATGAATTTTAAGTCCGGTTATAAGCTTTGGTTTCCACAACATGGATAAGCGACAGAACTTCTGTCAGGGACTGTATTAGTACTCTATGGTATGTGAATTTTTACTAATACCTTCTGGTCTATAGCTTCTACAGTCTTCTGGATACCATGTATCACTAGCAAAGCCCTCTAATCCACCAAGCAACATGTATTTTTACTAGAAAAAGCCTGTATTTTTACTGGGGGCCAGGCTTGTCCTTTATTGGGCCACCCATGTGAAAGGTGTATGCTACATAACTACTTTTCATGTATGGACTGTATAACTGACGTGATGTGCTAACATTTTGAACTTGAGTTTTATATTTACATGGCTGGTCAGTGACTAACCTAAGGCCCAGCAGTTCAGTAATATAAGTGACCAGCTTATTATTAAGATTTGTTAATAGTACTGTAGGGTTTGCTGATATCCACTTATATTTGATTATCCACCACCGTGACCAATACGTTGCCTTCCAGATCCAGATTTATATTTCTTGTTGTTCTCAAGGGGCTTGGTTAAATTGGTACAAGCTGTGTTTTGTTCAGCGTATTCCTTGCGGTAGGTCACCACCACCCTTGGCAGAATAGCATTTTACACATTTGTTCTTTAATTTACTTAAAACCATTTACAGTTTATCACATAAAAATGACTGTGAAGGGGTTGACGTTTTCAGTCATTGCTGAAAGCTCTGTTTGAAGAGGTCCTCAAGGAGGTGGATCGGCTTTAGATTTATTTGTAGAAAAAAGCTCAATTGAGTGGGGATTTCACAGGTCAGCATTCTCAACATGTGTGGAAGTGTGATAAAATAATAAACATGAGTCTCCGGAAAGAAATCCCACCGAAGACAGATGTGTTGTAGAATATCATTTTAGAAACGGACCATTTTACCATGGGCTTTGTGTTATGGAGTCATTTGTGTCGATGCCCTTGTCTATAGAGAAACCTGCTGACTGTAGAGTAGATTCAGTGACCCTGTAATGTCTAATAGGTTTCCTGGTCCTAGCTCGTTGACTAAATTTGAGATGAACAGTTTAGAGATTGAACCGGTGGAAGTTCTTCTGAAGAGATATGTGTAATTTGCACGGTTTTTCCAGATGTAACACTCAAATATGTTCTGGCTCAATGCAATTTGTTAGCAAAAAAGCTGCCATTAGGACTGCACAGTACTGCTGTTTCTATTGTAAGAGACTCTAGGCCTGATGTCCTACAAGAAGATTTTGACACGGGTTTGCAGCAGGTTTTACTCTGTAAATTGCAAAAGATGAAAATCCGTAGAAAGAATTGATTTGCTGCAGAGTAAACAGGCATCTCTCTTGAATACACTAAAGGGTATGTTCACATGGCTTATTATGGCGCGTACTATATGCGCCGCAATACGCCGGGTGTTTTGGTAGCACGCATTGGTCAGCAGGTCTTTCCTCAGCACGGGGGAGCCCGCAACCGACATGTCAATTCTCCCCCCCGTGCGTACAATACAATTGTATTGTACGCGCGGGGGGACGACGCGTAATCCATAGCTCGCTATGAGAGCTATGGATTACTGTGATTGCGTCACGCACTTTTCCATGTATAACGCGCAACACGCCGCAAAATGCATGCTGCAATAAGCCCTGTGAACAGACCCTAATAGAAATTTTACCGAAACCTCGGGATGAGATTTGTTGAACTAGTGTCCACTTAGCTGCAACTGTATTCTGCTTTGGACTTTTTGAATGCAAATCCAGGATAGGTGATAATTGTAAGGACCCCATTGTTGTGATTGTTGTACCTGTTGGATCCCTATCTGAGTAGAGCACAGATAAACAAAAATATAGAAGGGCACCACCTTCAATATATAAACAGGGTGCAAGGACTAACCATAAATATGGTACTAATACCTCAAAGAATAAGCGGGTACTCCATATTGCACACTACACAGTACTAGAAATGAGAAAAGGGTTTTATTGCAATCCACATAGAAACACAATAGTACAATTAAAAGTTCAAAAAAGAGTGAGGAAAAGAATCCCTAGAAAAACTACTCCAACATGCACAAAATGGTTAAAGAGTGTCCTTTATAATATACAGTACAATACAGAGCGTTGGTATACAAAATTTATCACTTAAGGACCAAAAAAGATGAATTTAACCCAATGGAAAGAGATTCCACAATGAATCACCACCGTATACAAGATCCTCGAGACATCAAAAAAAGGTATGGGTTTTCCTGTTTTTGTCCTGTTTTTGCTCCATGTGTGGCTTTTAATCTTGGCATAATAAAAGTTTTGTATTTTTGGAAGCTGGACCTTTTCTCTCCTTTTTATATTAAAAAAGGTATAGCTCAAACCATCTAATCTGTTGTCCTGACAATAATATTGGGGAGCCATGTGCCAGGTAAGAGAGACCCAACGCGTATTGCTGTGCACGGCGACTTCGTCAGGAGCAGAGGACACACATGCGTACTTCCGTTCCATTCACTGTCTGTAGGCCAGACGAAAATAGCGGAGTATAGCTACTGGATTGTGAGCCTCTATTCTCATAATCGATAGGAGTCCCAGCAGTCCTACCCCCACTGACTATATATTGTAAGGTGGCAACAGCAGGAAGGGTGTACAATGGAGTGTACATCCCGGCCAGGGTCCTGGCATGCACCTTTCAATGTCCAAACACATGCCCCCAAGGTAAGGAGCCTTGGGGGAATGAAAGGCCAAAATTCAATAGGTGTCGACAGTTTAGACTGTCGACATATGTTTAACATGTGTAATATGTTAGCATGGCTTCCAGCCATTTCCTGGGTCGGCCTTTCATTGGGAGTGAGCATAGAGCAGGGTGGGTGCTCACTCCCCATGACTCCACTCCGGGATTTCCCGGGAGTATATAAGTCAGCAGGTAAGCTGACTATGGTGGTTACAACCCCTGACTACCTTTAAGTCTTGGGTGGAGACATGCTGGAAAACCAGCAGGCTGTCAGTAAGCTGGTCTATGTTAGTTAGAGCCCAGACGGGCAGGCGTTTGTTTTGTTTATGTTTGTGCATGCCTTGCACTAGTATTTCTGTTTGCTGCTAATAAAATACAGAAGCCCTGTATTTTTACACCTGGAATCCGTCTCTGTCTCTGCCTGAAAACACACGAGTCAAGATCCCAGAGCCGCTAAAGCTCACAATATTTATCACCCATCCTGTGTACAGACAGCTTAGATGGGCTGTTACCAGAAGAGGGGCTCATTTCACTCTTCGCTTAGGGCCCTAGAAGCTCTATGTATACTCCTAACTAATGTTTAGTCATTTCTATTACAGATATCATAAATATGCCAGCTCTTTCTCTTGATACATGTGGGTGGCCCTTAAAAGATCCTTTGGGTCAATAAGAGAGGTGTTTAGGCATCTGAAGGTGGCATAATCTGGATGAAACAGCGGAACTGCTTAACTTAAAGAGGATCTGTCACATAGGTTACCCTCTTGCTGAGAACAGTACAAACTAGTGTCACACATGCTGTTTCCAGCGCTGTGTCCTTTTTTTTTTTTTAAGATGCAGCAGTTTCAGAGCATTTAATGCTCAAATCTAGCAGTTTGCAGCCTGTTCTGCCAGTAAAGAGTCCACTTAATTCATGAGCAGGCATTAGCCCCACCTTCCCGCAGCTAGCCCCACCCACTCACAGCTGATTCAATTTATTACTTTAAATAGGTAGAAAACTATGAATAAATGGCAATAGGGCATGGCTAGCCGCTGACGGCTGGGGCTAACACCTGCTCATGAATTAAGTGAACTCTTTTCTTGCAGAACAGGCTGAAAACTGCCAGATTTGAGCATTAAATGCTCTGAAACTGCTGCATCTTAGGGCTTGTTCACACAGAGTTTTGCCTCCGTATGAACATACGCTTTTTAGATGCGTTTCGGGGACCGACAGGACGGACCCAGAAACGCATCTAGCAATTAGCAGTGACTTTATCACTGCTGGCAACGAGGAACATGCAGTGGCGTTCACATGAGAGATCGCCTCTGCGTGTCTGCATCGCACTTGTGGGGTCCGCTTTACGGACCCGATCAAAGAATTGCATGTCAATTCTTTGATCACATCTGCAAGACGGGCCCGACAGACGCGATGCAAACACGCAGCGACGATCTCTCATGTGAACGCCACTGCGTGTTCCTCGTTGCCGGCAGTGATAAAGTCACTGCTAATTGCTAGATGCGTCTCTGGGTCCATCCTGTCGGTCCCCGAAACGCATCTAAAAAGCGTATGTTCATATGGAGTGAAGACGCCGTGTGAACACCCTTACAGAATAAGGGTATGTTCACATGGCGTCTTCCTGAGGTGCCTTTTGGATCCATTCAAAGAATTGACATTTCAATTCATGATCTGTTTTATGCAGCAGACAACCTATGTAAAACTATAGGATGCGTTTCTGCTGCAAGAAAACACATCCAAACACGCACCACACTTAGGGTACATCTTTGTATACATTTTACACAGCGCTTTTCACTGCATTTTTCGGATTGAAAAACGCAGTGTGAACATACCCTAAAGAACACAGTGCTGGAAACAGCATGTCTGTCACTAGCTTGTGCTGTCCTCAGCAAGTGAGGCATAACCTATGTGATAGGTTCCCTTTAAATAAATCTAGTATCCTGCCTCTGAATGTTAGTGTACACTCTCCCATCCTCTGATTAAAGGGGTTGTCTCGCTACAATGATTGGGTTTTAATTAAAAGATCTTTAAAAAACAAGCAGCTTTGCAATATATGTTCATTACAAATGTCCTACTGATTTTGAGCTATCCCTGTTAGTAGTAGTACATCAGCTTCTAAAATCTCTATAGCAGAGACCTGTTGATCTTTATCTCACTGGCTGTCAGGTCTGTATGACTCATCACCTTCAGAATACAGGTCAGAGCAGAGAGCCCCTCCTGCACAGAATGCTTCTGTAGTGGAGGGAGGGGGAGGGCTCTGGCTTCTGTGTCCCTGCTGCCTGGATTAACCCTGTGTGTGCCTGCTTCCTCCTGCTCTCCACACAGATTGAGGAGAGCAGAGATAAGGCTTATCAATAGATGTGACAGCAGTGACCCTGTGTGTTACTATAATCATGATGTGTCTGTGGAGTTGTGACTATTCTAATACTATACAGATCAGGGGGCATGTGAATGCTTCATGCTCTGCTGTACTAGTGACACATCCTGAGTATAGTAACACTTCACAGCTGCCCTGTGTCTGTTCTGACAGGGTCTGTTTGTTGCTGGAGATGTCCATGGAGATTTGTATGCTGAGCAGGGGGTATAGGAACACTTACATCCCCCCTGCTCTGCTATTAGCATACACAGCTTCAAAGACCTCTGGTTCCACACTCATAGATCAGCCCTCTCTATGTCTCCGTGGAGCTAACAATACAGCTGGTCCAGGAGCCTGCAGCAGACCTAGGCAGGCGCACACACAGGGTTAACTCTGGCAGCAAACCCCCTCGCCGCCCTCCCCCCCCCCCCCCCCCCCCACACACTGCTGTATAGAAGTTACAGAGGAGAGCTGTCTGTGTGCTGAGGGGAGGGGGGAAGAGGGAGGAGAAGAGGCAGACAAGATGCACGCCTCTGAATTCAACTGCCAGGCACAGAGATAGGCTGAAAGCTTGTAATGAGACCACTCCTTTAAGTTTCATATTTGGAGGATATTTTGTCCAGGCCAGTATATGACTTTTATGGCCTCCTTTTCCTTTAACTGCCGGAATGGAACCATATCATTTTTTTGGTATTTCATTACCCCTCCCATATTACTTATATATTACATGGATACTTATTACATATACTGTATATGACTTGTATATCACATGGATACTTATACAACAATATACAGTTGAAACAAGTTTACATATACTATACTTCAGTATTCCAAATGGACAATGACCTGAGGCATGCTGCCAAACTGGTTAAAAAGTGGCTTAAGGATATCCAAGTGAATGTTTTGGAGTTTCCATCACAAAGCACTGATCTCAGTCCTATTGAAAACATGTTTATATAGTTTATGTAAACTTCTGGTTTCAACTGTATATCACATGGATACTTATTACATATAGATTACTTGTATATCACATGGATATACTTATTACATATAGATTACTTGTATATCACATGGATACTTATTACATATATATGACTTGTATAACACATGGATATTTATGATTTTCAAGATATATTTTGACTTGCAAACCTCAATAATTTTTTTTAAACCTTCAGACAGTATTTTTGCTGTGGCTCTCACTGTAAGTCTGTGGTAAATCTGCACATAACAAAATATGAGGTGAAAATCAGCAACAAATCTGCAGCAGAATGAGCTTGCTGTAAGTTCATATATCCACAGTATGGTCATATTTCCAGGCAGGAAAAATATGCACCTTTTTCGACATTGTAAAAATCTCATCTGCATATTTGTGCTGTAACCTGCCGCAGCTTTTAGGCCTGGTTCATGTCTCTGTCAGCGGTTCCATTCAGAGCGTTTGTCACAGAGGTGAAATCGGATCCGTTTCATGACAGACGCCAACTGCGCCTTCATTGCTGTCTGGATTTCTGTTGTTGTGTTCATTGTTTTAACAGAAGAAAGTAATGCAGCGTGCTACACTATTTTTTCTGTAATTTTTGAGTCTTCAACAGAGGCTTCGAATGAAATATTTGACGCAGATGTGAACCAGGCCTTACCTGTGCAAACCCACAACAAATCCACTGCGTGTGAATTTAGCTTAAAGGTATGTTCACACGGGGTAATTTTGGCGCGCATTGCGCCGCGTATTTGCGCTCTAATACGGGGCGAGATGTGTGCCGAAATTACGGTAATCCATAACTCTCATAGAGATCTATGGATTACGCCTCCTCTCCCAGCTCGTACAATACGATAGTATTTTACGCGCAGGGAGATAAGTGGCATGTCAATTATTCGCAGCGAAAACGCGCCGCGAGTAATGACTGTCAATGGGGCCGGCGGGCTGCCGCCCCAGCTCCCGTGCCGCGGGAGTACACGCGTATCAGCGCGAGCTCCCGAAACACACGATGCACTGGGGTGTGCGTACTGTACGTGCCGCAGTACATTGTATGAACATACCCTAATAATTCTCCCTGCTATCTTGCTCTAATTTGTATTTTTTAGTATATCAATCACTTTAAGACTAGGTTCACACTTGCTTTGGAGATTCTGTTCAGAGCCTCTGTCATAGAGGTGGAACCAGATCTCTGTTAAAATGAATGGCAATGGCGCCCGACGGACCCCATTGATTACAATGGAATCTGTCTGGTCTCCTGCCGTGGTGTCTGACATTTTATAGAAAAAAATAGCGCAGCATGCTGCTCTGTTTTTTCTGTCATTCTCAGTGGATCTTGCAACTGACGTGAACCAGACTTTACAGCTATAAAAAGTGCTTAAATATTTGTTTACAAGCCAGAATTATCTATTTTTATACGGTATCCTCCAATGTGACTTAATTTCTGTAACATATGACAGATTTCTTTTACTTACAGCAAACTTAGGATCAGTGATAAAGTAAAAAAAAAAAAAAACTTTTTAAAGTCATATTTTCCTCATTTCACATATGGTTTAATCCTTTTTAGAAATGTTACACAACACCACTGTTCGCTCATGTTTTAATTGGCCTCATTTGCATGTAATTAGGGAAGCAGGGTAAACACTGTAGGCTTCCTAGCATCCCGCTGCACATGACATCATTTCTTTTTGTATACTCCTCTCCATGTGAAGTATAATTTAGCCGTGGCGATGAGGTCTTGCTCTACAAGCTGTGGGTATTTTGTTTCTTACCTTTTTTTGTGCATAGTTTTAGGGACAAAAAACGCTCCCTGATTCCATTAAGCAGCTTACAATGTATGCATTCTTTGCCACCCACTTGCTTGGCATCTGCTGCCTCTTTATGCCTTTTGAAAGTTTGCAGTGTTTGCTCAATACATTTTTACCAAGAATTTCCATATCCAACACAGAAAGCAAAATACATTGTAAATGCATTGTCATTTTGACTGTATGTACTAAAATAACAATAGAATCCAATCTCCAGGTAAAAAAAAAAGTCAAGAGCTCCCACCTTGAATAGTAATACTTTAAGGGCGGCACCACGGGTGGTTCCACTGGCCCGGGGCTTTTTATTTTTTCAATGCGAGGCAGCTTTTTACCTGGGTACCCTTTTTTTTTTATGATGTGAAAAAAAAAAAAAAAAATGACGGTACTTTCTTTTTACGGGCATACTTAAAAGAAGAAAAATCCAAATCGTAACAAATCTGAACAACACTGGTGATCTTACACAGCACTCGTATGCTGTACTTTTTAAATTTAATAATAAAAATTAATAAAAAATCTTTTTTTCTATAGCGCCAACATTTTCCCCGCAGAAATTTTAAAAAATTTCCCAAGGGGAAAACAAAAACATTTCATTACACTTTAAAAAGTACTTACAAAGGGAACACAAGGTTTGGGGGCCCTGCTCGTGAGGCTTCCCAACTTTGGGGTTTTTTTGGGTAAAAACATAGGGTAAGAAGTCCCAAGTTTAAAATTGGTCCACCATGTTTCATTTAAAGGGGGGGGTTTTACATAAAAAGGTTTAACCGGGCCACCAACATACATCTATAACAGATAAGTGCCTGTGAGTCCCCAAGTGAAAGGGAGGGGACAGATGTGTGTGATAGCATTTAGGGATTTTGGGGGGCCCAAACCCGAGAAGAAGTATTTTCGGGCCCTTTTAAAAACTGTGGGGGTTTGTGAATGTCCCTGATCGGCCCGCGGTAGCATTATTTTCCGAAAATTTGGTGGGCAGTGAAAAATTCTTTTTAAAAGGGGGCATGGGGGGTTTTCGGATTTTGGGAGGAATTTTAGTCTATATCACCAGAGGGGAAAGAGCAGGGGTAGGGCGGTAGACAGGGGCTAGGGAGGAGATTTTGGGGGGGAGCAGTGCTGTGGAGAGCTTTATGGGGGGAGTTGCTGATTTTTTATATTGTATCCTTTTCCGGGAAATGGGAACCAGGCGGTGACGGACACGGGTTTTGAGGCATCAGTATAGCGGCTGGAGGGAAAAAACAAGCCTGGCTGCTCCCTTCTGGACAGTTTGGGAGAGGGAGAGGTTTGCAGAGAGGGAGCCCGATAAGCAAGGATTTTCCAAAGTCAAGACAGAAAAAATAAGAGCAGTAATGAGAGTTTGAGTTTTTTCCGCTGAAGAAATGGCCCGGTTTTTGGAGATTTTCTTGGGGTGCAGGTGAAATAGTGGCAAGGGATTGGTTTTATGGGGAAAAGGGTTTCAGATCAAATCAAAAAAAAACCCCCTAACAGGGGGCCTGCTGCCTAGGAAAAAAATGGGGGGTACCACTACAAAAACAAAATAGCGGGGGGGGGGTTTTGGTTTAGTAGATGGGGGAAAGACAAGAAGTTCATTTTTTAAGTGAGGTTTAGTTTCAATGGAGAGAGGACATAAATGTCAGGGGGACAGCGGAAGAACCCATTTGGTTTTTGAAAGCAAGGCTGGAGGGGAATGTCACGGGGAGGGGGTTTGTAAAATTTGGGGTTTGTCATCCGCATAGAGAGGGGACGGTAAAAAACCAAATCTACTAAATTGTTTGTCCAAGGGGGCGTGTACAATGAAAAAGAGGGGGGGCCCTAAAACTGATCCCTGAGGAACCCCAAACAGCAAGAGGAAGAGGGGAGGAGGGGGAACCAGAAAACGAGAAAACTAAAGGGAAAGCGGCCCAAAAGAGGTGGGCCGAGAACCAAGGGGAGGGGCGGGGGTTCCTGGAGGCCAATGGTGTTGACCATGTGGGGAAAAAGTTGGTGATCCACAGTTTTTCAAATGTTTGCAAAAGAAAATCCCAAGAAAAGGGCAACAAAGGATATTTACCCTGGGGTTTTTGCTGTTAGGAGGTCATTTGGGAGATTTTTAACTAAGGCGTTTCCCCGGGGAGTGTGGGGGTGGGAAAAAACCTGTTTCCCAGGGGTAAAGAAGAGATTTAGCAGAGAGATAGGGGGTTTTTAAGGCGAGAGAAAGCCCAAGCTTTGGCGGGATTTAAAGATAAAGGGCAGGGTTGGATGGTGGGGTAGTTATCAGCACAAAGGGCCGGGGCCAGAGAGGGCTTTTTTTGTAAAGGGGTTATGATGGGGGTGTTTGAAGGGAAGGGTGGAAAATCCCAGTGGAGAGAGGGTTTCAGTTTGCAGTAAGGTGAGAGAGGGGCAGGGTGGAGAAAAAGAAAGGAGAGGGGTGAATTTGGAAAAGGGGGGGCAGTAGAGCAGGGGGGACGAGCAGACAGGAGAAAACCTGGACACTTCTTTTCCCCTGTCTTTGGGGGGAAAAGGGTGCGGGGTAGATTAGAGGAAGTTCGGGAGGGGGGCAGGAGGGTTTTATTTTGGGGGTTGTGTGTGTTTTTTTTGCCGGATATTTTTAAATTTTTTCTTTGAATGAAATGGGCCAGGTTCTTCCCCAAGAGGTCAGTGACCGGAGCCTGAGCTTTAGGCCTTTTGGAGGGGGTGGAAAAGGGTCAAAGAGGGTTTTGGGTTTTTGGTATTTTGGGGGAAGAGGGAGGTGAAATTTTTTTGTTTGGCGGCCCGTGAAGGGCAGGGGTGATAAGTCCCTGACATGAATTTTTATGGGGAAAGTCTGCAGGGTAGCTTTTTACTTTTTTCCACACCCCCAGCACACCCGGAACATCGCTGGAGAAAACGAGTCTTTAGGTGTGTGCCCAAATGCGGGGGTTCTGACTCTGGTGGGGCGGGGGGGTGTGAGGGTTGCCAACTTTTCCAGGGGGGTTGCGGGGAGTTTTTATTGTAACGTTTGACACCTGGTCGGGGGCAGGGAGGGGGAGAAAGGGGGGGGTGAGGACCCGTATGGTGTCTGGAGTTCCCTTTTATTAATGGGGGGATATTTCTGTAAGGGGTGATGGGGAGGTTTTTCCCAAGAAGGCCCAAATTAGTGATAATAAAGGGGGTTTAAAAATTTTGGTCAAGAGAGCTAAGGGGAATTAGTGGGAATTTAAAAAATTTAGGGAAAAAAAGACGAAAAACCAGATCCCAAAAATTTTCCCCTCCCCTTTTGGTTGGGGGATCAGTTAAAATGCGAGAGGGCCCCTGAGAAGGTTTAAAGAAAAAAACTTGGGCAGGAAAGGGGACAAAGGGGTTTATCCCAAAGGGGGTGTTGGGAAAACACCCATGAAAGGGAAGGGGGCATTTTTAGGAAAAGAGAAGTGTGGGGCCAAAGGCGGGGAAAAATTGATCCCGAAACTGGGGGGGAGAGGCCGGGGGGGGCCGGGAGACAACTGCGACTCTGAAAGGGAAAATGGGTTGAAAGAGTCTGAGGGGGGGACCTAAAAAGGGGGGAAAGGAGGGAGGGTCAGGGGGAAGGCCTGATAATTGCAGGGGGAGAGAAAAGTATGCCAAATCCTCCACCCGGCCGTTCTCAGGTCGGGGGGTTGGGGGTGAAGTGTAGCCCCCATGGTGAGAGCGGAAGGGGGCGGGCAATTGTGGGACCATTTTTCTGTAGGGCCCCAGCGGGTTGAGGGGATTTGGGAGAAAAAAGGTCAGAACACAGTGAGTTGTTGCAAAAGGACGGGCGTTCCATAGAGCACACTTAAAAGGGGGCGGGAAAAAAGATTTTACAGGAATGGTTAGCAGGGTTTCATGGGAGGTGGGAGGAGGCGGGATAGCAAAAAAGGGAAGGGGGCCCGGGGTTGGGGAGGATGTCCCCTGTGCGAGAAGCGGGGAAAAATAAAAAGAGACAGCAATGGGTCATGAAAATGGGGCGGCTTTTTGGATAATATGTGGTGGGGGTTTGGGGGGGTTTTTAAAAAGGGGAAAATAGCGTGTGGGATGGTAATGGGGGGGGGGGAAAGAGAGAGGGTTTATGTGGATAAAACTTGTCTGAGGGCGTGGGTGGTTAAGATGGGGGAAAGGGAAAGGGGTGCAAGGTAGATAGTAATAGCAAGCAGGGTAAAAAAGGGGAGTTGAAAAAAGTGTAGAACTTACAAAAGGCGAGAGCCCCTTTCTGCTCCCTTCAGGCTCCTCAGGGATAATTTGGGGATTCCCAACTTCTAAATTGCCATTTAAAAATTTGGCACGGGGGAATTTGGCCCCAGACCTGGGTCCACAGACAACACCCTCTGCAATTAACAATTTTCCCATATTTGTGGGGCCTACTTCAGTGCAATTCATCTGAAGACCCCCCCGAAAAAACTCTTGGGAACTACCAAAGAGGGCCCACAAATGTCTAATAGGTGGGGGTCTCTTCTCTGGGGCCTATACCTGTCACGAGAACGGGCTCCTAAAAGTCTCCGTTGAGAACTACTTTAACAAATTCTCTGTTTTCATATCATCACAGACTTGGCTCTTTCCTGCATCTCCCCTTACCTCCTAACCCAAAAAGTCAGTTCTCCCGTCTCACCCACCCTTTTTGGGCTCACCCCTTTTTTTGTCGGTGTTCCTCAAGGGTTATTTTTCGGGGGCCCCCTTCCTTATAACCTTTTAAGCCAAAAAATTATAGCATCACATGGCTTTTAGCACCACTTGCATGCTGTCTACACTCCAGTTTACATCTTTGGCTGCTTGCTGCTTTCTAGGATCCCAGTTTGTCGATAATCTATATCCTCCTTCTTCTCTTTCTCCACCTTTCTGAAACTCAGTATGGAGAAAACAGAGTTCATATGTCTCCCCTATTATCAACTGCAGATTTATTGATTACAGTCAATGTCTCCACGGCTTTCCTGGTACCACAAGTCCGCTGTATTGAGATATCCTTTGACTTGCCCTTTCTTTCAAACCACTTACCCAAGCCCTTAAAGCCTCCACCTGACAAATGTTTCCCTAATTTGCTCCTTTCTTGACTTTGACTCTGCAAAATTGCTTGTGCTTGCCCTCATCATTTCTCACCAAACTACTGCAACATCCTTCTCTGCAGTCTCCCATCTAACACTCTTGCCTCCCTTCAATCTAACTTTAAAGGGGTTTTGCCATGATCTAATGTTGACGTGGGATCCTCCAAAATGGCTATTTAATCACTTTTCTAAATATGTGTCATTAAAAAAAGTGAAGCCTCTCGAGCTACAGCCTGACTTACAGTTTCCTGACAGTTTACATTATACAGGACCAGGAGCTGATCTGGCAGGGCTTGCATGTTTGCACTTCTTATCTGATGGCAGGGAACATGACCAGCTTTGAAGGGACTGGCTAGAAAGACTCTGTTTCTTTTGTATATAGAGTCTACTGGTTGTAATGTAATTATCTGAGTAAACATGTAGACACTCCCTCGCTTTATAAGGGACTGGGGAGAAAGATTCAGTTTCTTTTGTATAGAGAATCCACTGGTTGTAATGTAATTATCTGAGTAAACCTTAAGATGCTCTCTGACTCTGTGCTCAGCCCCCCTCCCTTTCCCCCTGCAGCCCTTCATTAAGGAATGAAAGACACTGCCTGCTGAGCTTATCTTCTCTACTGAGGAAATAAGGGAGAAATAAAACAAGTATAGCTTGTGCACAATACAGTTCTCCTCTGTGGATTAGCAAAACAATTTTTGCTCAAGTACAGAGACTGAGTATCCGGAACATGCATGGGAGGTGGAGTGATGACATCACAGAGGAGGCACTTGTTTTTTAAACACTGAAACACAACACCCCTTTTTCAAGCCTCAAGAGGGGAGTATCAACCTGTTAGGTAAGGAACTCACTTCTTGTCAAAACCCCTTTAAAGGGGTTTTGCCACGAAGTAAAATTGACATGGGAAGCTTGCAAATGAAATAACAAACATTTTCACCATTCATTATTATTAAAAATTCTGCACCGTTTTTGTCTTAGCTTCTCCTTTAGTGATCCATTGTTTACAGCTCGTCTCCAAGGGATACGACCAAGGCTGAGAGCTCCTCAGTCCTGGTCGCACATGCTCAGACATCACTTCTCGTCTCAGGCAGCTACTGAGTGTTCAAACCCCAGGTGCTGTCATTCTAGTCCCGTCCTCTGTGCTCCTTAGTAATTAGTCAAACAGTGCAAATAAATAAAAAAGAAACCTCAATGAGGTATGTGCATTGATAAAGAGCAAAAAGGCAAAAACTTTACCTCTCAGCTATTCACAATGCTTTTCATAAACAGACCTTTCTTTGACTAGAGAGAGGAAAGACCTGGTGATGTCATCCTGCTGGGTCACATGATATGCTATTCAAACAAATCACACACGCCCCCTTCTGAGCAGATAGAGCTGAAGAGCTGGATGCAGAAGGTATGAAATGAGATCGTGGCAAAACCCCTTTAAGAGCGACATGTCCCAATATGCAAGCGCCGATTTTTTGGTCTATTTTGTGCCAGAAACACTTTTGACGCCATACACTCGATGTAAATGAACTGTTGTACACCAAAACTAGGCGCATTATACGCCGGGCACTACACATTGTAATGTGCCTAAAGTAGACGCATCAAAGATAGTATCAATGATACACTGTGCGCCTCCATAGCGCAATGCGCCTGTTGTGGCGCATAACATACACTAGTAATGATGTGTTATGCGCCTCCGTTACGCAATGTGCTGCGATAGGCGCATTACATGTGCATAATGCGCCTTTTCATGCACAATGCGCCTAAAGAGGCGCATTAAGTTTACTATGCAAGGTATACCTGACACCAGATTTTTGAAAGGACTTTCAGGCGTACTTTACACTGATTTAATGCACCTATAAACTGCCGCGTACATATCGCCATGAGTCTTTATGACTGGGAGTCATTCTTTAGCGCAGGGTCTCTGTCTAGATAGGGTGTAGTTGGGGATAAATCGAGTTATTGGCCAATGTTATATGGGTGTTTTATTTTTTCCCTTACTATTATTATTGGTACCTTATAAAGGTGACGTTTTAGAATTTTGTTTAGACTGATCGCTTTGCTCTGTGACTCATACGTTAGACGGTCTCAAGGATGTCTATGATTCCTAGTGGCTCAGGAGACAGCCCTGAAGAAGACTTCCCTTCCCGGTAGTAGGAGAGTGACAGATGAACCCGTTTTTCTTTGATGAAGGGCATTGTATCATTAATTTGTTTGAAGACTGTTTATGTGCCTTGTGTTGGTTTAATAGATTGCTTGTCAGGTAAAAGCATTCATTATATAGGAAAAAAAGGTAATAAGTAGCCTGACAAGTGATAAACTGCATTATCCATTCATTTGTCACCACCTGTAACAATTGAAACGGAGCGTGGCGCAGGATAAACTTTTACTGTGCATTAAATATTCTGCTCAGCTGTTTAAAATGAGCTTCTAAATTGTTTTCCGTGACCTGACGGTGAATTGAAGTGCTGCGTAAATCCCAATCATCATATCAGGTGTAGGACGAAACCCAGTGAAACTCGCCAGTCGGCCCTCGTTTCCCTAATATCCTTACTATTAAGTAATTGACTTTTACATTTTGTGCCAGGAAGTTATTTTCAAGTCCGGCAGTGACGGTCCCAGGCTAGTTTAGAGCACAGAATCAATTTCTCATGTAATAAATATATTTCTTCCCCATGGAACCAGTTGCTATGGAGAATCCAATGCAGTATGTTCTTAAAGTGTTACCTGCTGCACACCGTGTCCCAACAATTTGTAATATATCCATCTCTATGACTCAGGTAATTGAAGTTTAGGACAGAGAGTGACATGAATGAAAATCAGTAGTTAGAACAATGTTCTTATGACAGCGAAATGTATTTGATTCAAGTGGCAAAAAGACTTTTCATCTTGATTATAAAAGAGACGACGTGAAGCTCAGTTATCTACCTAATGACGACTTACCACATCCGAAACAGAACAGGGATTGCATTTGATTTATATCTATGGCAATTAAAAGTGTTTTTTTTTTTATATTTCTTTTATTTAATTTTTATTTTTATTTAAATTTTTTTTTTTTTTTTTCCTATTAGAACTGCAATGACCAGGTTTATCCAGACGGGGGAGCTGTCTAACAAGTTTCTGTTGAAATGTATACAGTTCTGTGAAGTCCCTGAAATCGAAAAAAAAAACATACTTATGTATGTGTGTGTGTGTGTATATATATATTTATTTATATATATATATATATATATATATATATATATGAGTATATATGTATATATATATATATATATATATATATATAATATATATATATATATATATATAATATATATATATATTATAAATATATACACACACACACACATTCCAATATCAGCAGCACACTACTAGCGCTAAAAAAAACTATAAAAAAAAGGACATAGGAAGTTTTGGAAAATAATTTCTGCTACTTAGAATACATGTAAAATTTTAGAATACATGAAACATTTTCAAGGTTCTTAGTTCACATTTTTGATCAAAACTGTTTAAAGAGGTTGTCTCACTACATTGATTCCTCTTACTTCAGTCCTGTTTTCTTTCTTTAATTTTGAATTTAGGGCGTGTTTACCGGCTTCTACTAGCTGTAGTAGAAGCCAGGTCTGCAGCTATAGCAACCAGTGCTGGCAGCCTATCAGGAGAGAGTAAACAGGTCTGTAGCTATAGCGACCTGAGGAGCTGATGCAGCCCATACAAGAGGGGATATCTCAGAATAGGTAGGACACTGTTACTGGACATATATTACAAAGTGACTTGTTTTTGCAAGATCTTTAACATAAAAAGCAATCCTTGTAGTGAGACAACCCCTTTAAGCCCACCTGCCAAACAGCGAGGCGACCTCAATACAGGTGGAAACCTACTCTATTGATACCTCTCTTGGTGCCTGTTCAGACCTCCACACTTCAGGGAGAGAAGGCACCAGCTACAAGTCACTCTGCATTGATTTAAAAGCCTGTGCAGGTGGGTGGAGTGCAAAAAAAACCAAAGAGGGGGCAGCCACTCCACATACAAATTCTAGAAAACAATATCTGGTCTGTACACACAAATGTGGTAGAAATATAGTAGTTGGACAGATTATGCTGTTCTGGAGCAATACATGTAACACTGAAGCATGTAGATGTGTGTACTAAACCATTTTTACAGCTAAAAGGTGTCTTATAAAGCATGTAAGTTTTCTTAGGAAGACATATAGGTAAGCTTTATACTTACAGAAGAAATGCTTGTTTGTTCTTTGTGTCACTGTGGGTGTTATGAGCCAGTCACTCTGACTCATTGCTGAGATGAGGGCTGCCGTCTCCCACAGCCATAAGTGTGGAAAGTATGTATCTGTCACTCATGGCCCATGAATGACTGTTTTTTGGACTTGTAGCACCCACAGTAGTGCTAAAAACACACAAGTATTTCTTAAATACAACTTTTCTACCATGTCTTCCTAATAAAACAATATCTTTAAGATGTCCTTTACCAGGATAAATGGTTATTTATATAGGAGTCCCTCAACACATCAATATTAATTGGTTAGGGAACGACCATTGTATGTTGAGAACATAACTCTATGGAAACTGGTAATTGGTTCTGATGCCCCAAAAATGTCAACTAACATAATGGAAAATGATTAAAGAAAATTAAGAAGATAACTAATACAGATTCAGCATGTCCTTAAAGGGGTTGTCTCACTACAAGGATTGCTTTTTATGTTAAAGATCTTGCAAAAGCAAGTCACTTTGCAATATGTTTCCATTAACAGTGTCCTACCTATTCCTAGATATCACCTCTTGCATGGGCTGCATCAGCTCCTCAGGTCGCTATAGCTACAGACCTGTTTGATCTCTCATGTTAGGCTGCCAGCACTGGTTGCTATAGCTACAGACCTGGCTTCTGCTGCAGCCTAGTTGAAGCCAGTAAACACGCCTCTGAATTCAAAATGAAACCAAGAAAACAAGACTGAGGTGAGATGAATCAATGTAGTAAGACAACCCCTTTAATATAACAGCCAGAAAGAGCTGCAGGAAGCTGGAGATCACTTTCTATGTTGAGGGCACAAGCTCCTTTGGGTCTTGTACTTTATACATAATGTAGAAAAATGTAAAAAAAAACCTCACTTGGTGCCCACAGGAGCCGTACACCCTGGCACATGTAAAGAGCAGTACAGGACATGTAGTACCACACTGTACTTTAGAGAGGAGCTACTAGATCACCGATCACTGCATCACTGCACTAATACAGATGTTTTACAAATAAAATGTTCATGATAATCGGTTGGATCTTCCATCAGTCACATGAGCCGTAGATCAGCGGTGTCTGTTACGTTGTGTGGAGAGTGGTTTCAAGATGCAATGTCCCAGGAAAGACCATTGTATGTTGGAAATATTGTATCCTGAAGCCATTGTAACTTAAAGAGAACCTGTCACATAGTTTATGCCCCCCCTTGCTGAGGACAGCACAAGCTAGTGTCAGACATGCTGTTTCCAGCGCTGTGTCCCTTATTCTGTAAGATGCTGGAGTTTTCGTGTATTTAATGCTCAAATCTGCAGTTTTCAGCCAGATAGTCATTCGAAGAGTCCTTCAAAGAGTCAGTTTTTTTCAAACCCGGCCAATCGGAGGCTAGCCCCGCCCACCTCAATGACAAACCTATTACTTTGAATAGGTAAAAACATGTGAATAAACTGTCAGTGGGGGGGCTGGGCCTTTGGTGGGCGGGGGCTAACACCTGCTCATGAATAAGATTTGAGGGGTAAATGCTCTAAAAACTACAGCATCTTACAGAATAAGGGACAAAGTGCTGGAAACTGCAGGTCTGTCACTAGCTTTTTGCTGCCCTCAGCAAGGGGGGCATAACCTATGTGACAGGTTCCCTTTAAGGGAGCGCTATTTATGTTTTATAGATGGATTTAGGCTATGTTCACACGGCTTATTTTGGGAGGCATTTCGCCACGTATTGAGAGCGTACTGCACCCTAATACGGGCGAAATGCGCCCCAATCATTACGGTAATCCAATGTTCTCATAGAGAACTATGGATTACGACTCCTCTCCCTGCTCATACAATACGATCGTATTGTACGAGCGGGGAGATAATTGACATGTCATCTATTCACGGCGCTTATGCGCCGCAAGTAATGGCAGTCTACGGGCCAGCAGGCTGCCAGCCCCCCGCCCCGCATCTCGGAAGTACGCGCGAGCTCCCGAACACCCAGCGTAATTGCGGGTCGTACTGTGCGCCCTGCAGTTGAACTGTTTGAACAAAGCCTTATAATTACACTTTTACACTTATCTATCTACTGTAAGAGAGCAAAGGGTAAAGTTGTCGATGGCAGGTATATATAACCAAGGTGGCCGGCCTCGGTGATGTAAAAAACCCGAATAGTCTTCTGCCAGTGACATTATGTTGCTGAGCTGTTGTTTCATGTATAGTTCGGGTCTGGATTTTTAATGGAGTGGCTGGAGAGCCTGGATGGGAAAGGTCATTCCCATACTCAAGCCTGGGCCTTACCAGGCATATAAAGGCACAGCACCGCTTGGAGCTGTATGTTTGGAGCGGAAGTATAAAGCTGCCTTAAGCTTCCTGTGAAAACCTGAACGGACCCGGTGAGATTTTTCCATTTTGCCTTTTTTTGTTACCCTGAAGAAAAGACTTTTACCATTTATAAGCTGAAGGAAGCATATACTTTGGTTGTTATGTCCAAGAGACAATAAACTTTGGGAGACATGTGTGATTTATGGCGCTTAGATGCCAATTTTTCTGCGCATAAGAATAGTATAAAATGCGCCTGATTTATGAACCTTCTCTATAGCGGGTCATAAATCAGACGCATTCTAGCGCTAAGACGACTCTTCGGGCTCAGGTAACCACTTTGAAAGTGTTTACCTGTTCCAGCAGTAATGCGCCTGGATTTTCCATACTGAAGCTATAAATCTATAGCTTTGTACGGTTCTAGTGCGGCCCACATCCCGCACGCCCCCCCAAAACCAGGCTCATTACAAAGTGATGCGGGCGCTCTATGGCGATTTAAAACTATAGCGAACGGGGCTGTGCTAGATGTCGGGCTGAAAAGATGCCGGACTTCTGGTGCAGCCCCGTTCATACATGCCGACCTTTGTGTTTAAATTTTGCACCAAAAACCTGTCTCTGTGCTAAAAGTGACTACCTCTGATCTGACGCCCCACAATACATATATAGTTAGTGTAAATTGCAGTAGCTAGCACAACATTGTGGCTTCTATTTTCTGCTGTCCTCAGATAGATTTTGGACTTTGTGCCCAATTACAGAATAATTGGTTGTGCTATGTATTTTTATATATGTAAAAGTAAGAATGGATTCAGATAAGATATGAATGTAGAAAACTGTAACTTGATGGGATGTGCTGTATTAAATGTCATTTAAATGATTCTGTATCCAGGCCTGTAATGTGTCAAGTTAAAGTTTACTACATCTATAGGTGTAAAGCTCTTAGTTATAGCTTTCATCTGTTTAGACTCCATTGTTACATTTTCACCAAGACTTTCTGTAACACAGAATAATCTGATTTACCCAACACGACATCCAACTAAAATATTCTTTCTGGTGCAGACAAACTACTATACACTTTGGGAGTTTTTCTAGCTTTTTGAGTGGTTCAATATGGGCAAAAATCAAAATATAAAGACTGGTAGCATTTCTGAACACTGATCGTGTGGGTCCAGGGATTTATTTATAGATACACTACCAAATATATTTTGTGACATACAAACCTGACATGTAGCAGCTCTCCACATGTTACTCAAGTTATGCCGCTCTAAATATTCTTAGACTTTGCAAATGTTATATACTAGTAGATACCCCATCCCAAGATGGTGCTGTAATAGAAAATGCATCCCTTTAAAGGGATGTTCTCCCCATGCTGTTTCACAGGGCCTGCTCTTCACAGCCAGCTTCAGGCTCCTACTTCCTGTTCATACTGTATTTGGGTCTATAGCGGTGACTGGCATATCAGCTTTTCCATTCCTAGCTCAGCCTGCTAGATGGACATGTTGATGGAGGGGTCTAAACAACATGGCAGGAGGCTACAGAGCTCTAAAGGGTTTAAGGTTAAACAAGCTCCTGTGTTGCTGAAAAGACACAGCAGGGAGTGACATCAATATCCTGGTCAGGGCTCTAGAGCCTGTTAGAGCAGAGAGAGGTGGTCGGTAATCTAGAGAGGCTTCTGTACACAAGCAGGAGATAATAAATGCTTCAGCTCTGAAGGGAAAAAAAATCAAAGCAGCAATGTATTTGGTCTTTATTTACCTTTGCCTACATGTTTGAAGCTAATCAATGAAATGGGAATAGCCCTTTGAGGGCAGACTTCTTGTCCTGGAATGAAAGCAATCTATATGTATATAAATACCTGTCTACCACACTGCTGAGTACAGAGCACAGTGGAGTGAGTTTGGATAAGGCGGTTTCCTTCTTCCCCCACCTTTCTCCCCCGCTTAGTACTGCCCAAATCCAGGTCTGGGACGATGGGCAGGCGAAGATAGGCGACCGCCTAGGGCGGCACTGCATCCCAGGCAGAAAGGGAGCGCAGGAAGGCATGGAGTGAGCTGAATTTTTCACGGGGAGGAGGCGGGGGGTTTGCTATTTGCCTGAGGCACCAGAACACCTCCTGCCCACATCACACTATATATTCCTGCACAGTGTATTTATGTAGGTGCTAACTGTGAATGTAACTTGAACCGCTCTCTGCTACACTGGTAAGTGGGTGGCGCAGCATTGATCTCCCTTATCCCCCACCCACCAGTCGATGAGTGCGGGTATGCAGTATAGACAATAAGTTGTCGGGACCCCTTTATTGCCCCACATATATCAATGTCTTAGCATGTCAGATAGTCATCCAACCACACAGCAACAGTATTTTGGTTACAAGCCATCAAAGGCGCATATATATATATACAGTTGAAAGCAGAAGTTTACATAGACTATATAAAAAGGCACATATGCATGTTTTTCTCACTATCTGACATGAAATCAGAATAAACCTTCACTGTTTTACGTCAATTAGGAACCAAAATTATTTATGTTTGCCAAATGACAGAATAATGAGAGAGAGAATTATTAAGGCATTTTTACTACTTTCTGCAAAGTCAAAAGTTTACATACATTTCATTAGTATTTGGTAGCATTGCCCTTAAACTTTATGACTTGGGTCAAGTATTTTGGATATCCTTCCACAAGCTTCTCACAATAGTTGATAATAATTTTGGCCCATTCCTCCTGACAGAACTGGTGTAACTGATCCGTGTTTGTAGGTCGCCTTGCTCGCACCTGCCTTTTTAGCTTTGCCCATAAATTTTCAATAGGATTGAGATCAGGGCTTTGTGATGTCCATTCCAAAATATTGATTTGGTTTTCCTTAAGCCACTTTGTAACCAGTTTGGCAGTAAGCTTCAGGTAATTGTCCATTTTGAAGACCCATTTGCGCCCAAGCTTTAACTTCCTGGCTGATGTCTCGAGATATTGTTTCAGTATTGCCACATAATATTCTTTCCTCATGATGCCATCTATTTTGTGAAGTGCACCAGTTCTGTCAGGAGGAATGGGCCAAAATCCCTACCAGCTATTGTGAGAAGCTTGTGGAAGGATATCCAAAACGTTTGACCAAAGTCATACAGTTTAAAGGGGTTTTATCGTTTGCAGCTTTCGCACACTTGAGCTGTCTCTATCTGTTTCAACTTCAAATACAGGGGCGAGTCTGTCCTCTCATTACAAAATGTAAAAGGCTGTGCACATCTAATATATACTTTGAAAACGTAAGCATAGGTGCACACTGAAAGGCAATGACATACATCTAATACATAAATCAGTGGCACACTAAAGACTAAGTAAAACCTCAAGTTATATAGGAATATAGAAATGCTTTTACAGCTAAAAGGAAATTCAATGCAGTTCTATCACTCTGGGAAGTTGGCAGTTTGAATGGACTCCTAGTAAGGTAACAGTTTTAGTGTAGGGACTCACCTGCTCTGGGGAACCCCTTTAGTGTTGGGAGGTGAGCTTAATACAATCTTTGATCAAATACTGTAAACTAAGAGTCCCCGGTTTTTCATATTTTCCTTAGCTGGGAAAGCATTTCCTATATTCCTATATAACTTGAGGTTTTACTTTTGTCTTTAGTGTGCCCCTGATTTATGTATTAATGTATGTCATTGCCCTTTTAGTGTGCACTATGCTTAGTTTTCAAAGTATATATTAGATGTTTCACAGCCTTTTACATTTTTGGGAGTCTATTTGGGAGATGGCAATCTCATTGGCTTGCTGCACTCAACCACCTCATTTAAATCTGTGCAGGTTAATTCAATTGCAGGTTCCTATCACTCCTGGGGAAGTGGCAGTCTGAATGGAAATCCTAGCAAGGTAAAAATGTTTTAGTGTAGGGACTCACCTGCTCTGGGGAACCCCTTGACGTGTTGGGGGGTGAGCTTAATACAATCTTTTGATCAAATACTGTAAACTAAGAGTCCCCGGTTTTTCATATTTTCCTTAGCGGTAAAGAATTTCCTATATTCCTATATAACTTGAGGTTTTACTTAGTCTTTAGTGTGCCACTGATTTATGTATTAGATGTATGTCCTCTCATTAGGCGTGTATCTCCTCCCAGGCGGTGAGTCTCTCCTCACTAAAGACTTGTGACATCATCATTGTGTGTGAAGCAGGGGAAGGGACAAGACGTCAGCTCTGCAGCCATCCTGCAGTGTTCTCATGACTGCAGAGTTCTCATGCTTTTGGCTGCACAAGCTCTTTGTAACCAGAGCCCCTGTATTGCTGTAACCGATCCCTCTGTAATTAGTTAATCGTTATACACACAGCCTGAACTGATGAAAAAATTTTGTGAGAAATGCACACTGCCCCCCCCCCCCCCCCGTCCCCCTCTGTTATCAGGCAGGAGGTAGAGCAGACTGAATAAAGCTGTGTTATATTGGGGGAGAGTGAATCTATCAGCTAGATAGTCAATGATTGCCCAGATCGTTCACCTTAGAGTATAGAGTCGGCAGCCATCTCAGGCAGTTAGTTTTCCTTTTGATTTACACAACTCCGAGGGGAGTAAACACAGAGTGCAGGCAGCCAATCACAGCACAGGGGCCGTTTCCCATCCGGGGGCGTGTCTGCACATGCTGAATGACATATCAGTCAGCCAATCACAGAAAAACGGGGCGTGTCCTGTCCAGCTGCAGCAGAAGTAGCTGTAGATGCACAGAAAATCTCATATCTGCTATACTAAGTGACTTAGGTAATGCAAACCAATTGCAAAAGTGCTCATTTTTACTGTCCCCATCATTTGAGATAGAATCTTTGTAGCGATAAAACACCTTTAAGGGCAATGCTACCAAATACTAATGAAATGTATGGAAACTTTTGACTTTGCCGAAAGTAATGCAAATGCCTTAAAAATTCTCTCATTATTCTGGCATTTGGCAAATATAGATAATTTTGGTTCCTAATTGACCTGAAACAGGTAAGGTATGTTCTGATTTCATGTCAGATAGTGAGAAAACATGCAGATGTGTCTTTTTATATAGTGTATGGAAACTTCTGGTTTCAACTGTGTAAATAAATATATATATATCTCAAATAAAAAAATCTCATGTTTTCTTCCTTCTTGGAGGAATTAGGCATGGTGTGAACAGCACACATGTATGGGTGCTTAACTTGCTTCCTCTTTTGTCCAGTGCCTGAATAATAAAACCAGAGCAGATGCTTTGATACCTGCGTACATTACATTTAAGTGGCCCATTAGCCCAATCAAGTTTTCATGCAGTTTGCTACCATGTGGTGATAATTGATGTCTATTGATGAACACTTTTACAGTTGATAGTTTAAAAAAAAACTTTTGGAAAATGGATGCACTACATCCTTATTGATATTTTGCGGTCTCACTTTTATAGATGAAGGAGAAAGCGTATAATCATACATCTCTTCTTGAGAGTACAGAGATAATTATTTTGCTTCAGTAATTGAAATCCTCATCAATGAAACATTTCACTCTGAGCCTTACACCTGCTGTGATTTTAGAGAGTGGTAATAGGAATTTGCTAAATGCATTTGTGGATGCAAACTGAATTTGAGGAGAAAGTCACAAATGAGACCAGTTTTAAAGGGAACCACCTGCATTAGCCACATAGGAATGACACTTTTAGAAAAGCAAAAAAACATTGTAGTCCAGAGGGAAGTTCTGTTTTCCATGTTGCCAATTGAAAAGTATTCCAGCTAAAATCTTTGTAAAGACTAAAAAGAATATTGAGATTTGTTCTTTATAAGATATGAACACAGTTGAACAGTATTTTTTTATTGGCCATTGCTTCTCAGGAGAGGCGTAACTTGAAGCTCCTGGGCCCGGTGGCAAATAATGAAATAGGGCTCCCCAGTTATCATGCTCCATTTATAATACTAGTGTCTTCTTATGTGGCAGAATGGCTTTTGGGCCCCCTAAGGCTGCCGGGCCCGGTAGTGGCTGCTACCTCTGCACCCCCTAAGGCTATGTCCCTGCTGCCCAGATGCAAAATTAAGCAACTTTCTAAATGGTGTTTGTTAAAGGGATTGTCTCACTACATTGATTCATCTCACCTCAGTCCTGTTTTCTTGATTTCATTTTGAATTTAGGGGCGTGTTTACTGGCTTCTACTAGACTGCAGTAGAAGCCAGGTCTGTAGCTATAGCAACCTGAGGAGCTGATGCAGCCCATAGAAGAGGGGATATCTCAGAATAGGTAGGACACTTAATGGACATATATTGCAAAGTGACTTTTTTTGCTGGATCTTTAACATAAAAAGCAATCCTTGTAGTGAGATAACCCCTTTAAAATTTCCTATCATTTTGCTGGTTTGGTGTTTTATAAGTCCATCACCTAGCTGCTGGGACTACTGAATCTCATGGAAATTCAGCTACTTGCATAAAACAATATAAATTAACAACTAGATTTTACAATTTCCCTAATAGGGTGTGTCTCAGCACCATTTCACACTGTCTGCACTAATTGGACAATATTAGATTTTGTACACGCATTCTAGTCAGATTAGCAAAGAATACCATTTCATTGTGGAGTGTGAATACAGCCAGTTTACAAAACAATAATGTGGATGCTTTTCCACACCTTTACTATGTCTGCAAATCTCAACCAGGCAAGTGTACCTAAAAATGGTTAAAAGGAACCTGTCAGGGTGTTTATGCTGCCCTATCTGAGAGCTGAGCTCTGTGATATATAGGGTTATATGATGCCCTGTTTCCCCGAAAATAAGACAGTGTCTTATATAAATTTTTGCTCCTAAAGACGAACTAAGACTTATTTTTAGGGGATGTTTTGTTGTTCTATGAACAATAATTCACATTCACATTTATGAACAAAACATCAATATGTATTAATATACTGTAGTGATTTCATCACATACATTAGCATAAGCAGACAAACGCTGAATTGCATAAAAAATGTGCTATGTCTTATTTTTGGGGGTGTCTTATTTTCGAGGAAACAGGGTAGAGGGAGAGAAGCTAAGCTCTGTGATATATAGGGATATATGACAGAGGGAGAGAAGCTGAGCTCTGTTATATATAGGGTTATATGATAGAGGGAGAGAAGCTGAGCTCTGTTCTATATAGGGTTATATGATAGAGGGAGAGAAGCTGAGCTCTGTGATATATAGGATTATATGATAGAGGAGAGAAGCTGAGCTCTGTGATATATAGGGCTATATGATAGAGGAGAGGAGCTGAGCTCTGTGATATATAAGGTTATATGATGGAGGAGAGGAGCTGAGCTCTGTGATATATAGGGTTATATGATGGAGGAGCTGAGCTCTGTGATATATAGGATTATATGATGGAGGAGAGAAGCTGAGCTCTGTGATATATAGGGTTATATGATAGAGGGAGAGGAGCTGAGCTCTGTGATATATAGGGTTATATGATAGAGGGAGAGAAGCTGAGCTCTGTGATATATAGGGTTATATGAGAGAGGGAGAGAGCTGATCTCTGTGATATATAGGGTTATATGAGAGAGGGAGAGAGCTCAGCTCTGTGATATATAGGGTTATATGATAGATGAGAGAAGGTGAGCTCTGTGATATATAGGGTTATATGATAGAGGGAGAGAAGCTGAGCTCTGTGATATATAGGGTTATATGATAGAGGGAGAGAAGCTGAGCTCTGTGATATATAATAATAATAAAAATAATCTTTATTTATATAGCGCCAACATATTCCGCAGCACTTTACAATATAGAGGGAATAAGCACAGACAAACCAGACATTACATTATAAAAAAGCTACTGACAAATGAGACATGAGGTGTGAGGGCCCTGCTTGCAAGAGCTTACAATCTATTAGGGTGTATGGGTGAAACAAAGGATGACAAGTGCTTGGTTAGGGTTATATCATAGAGGGAGAGAAGCTGAGCTCTGTGTAATATAGGGTTATATGATAGATGGAGAGAAGCTGAGCTCTGTGATATATAGGGTTATATGATAGAGGGAGAGAAGCTGAGCTCTGTGATATATAGGGTTATATCATAGAGGGAGAGAAGCTGAGCTCTGTGATGTATAGGGTTATATGATAGTTGAGAGAAGCTGAGCTCTGTGATATATAGGGTTATATGATAGATGGAGAGAAGCTGAGCTCTGTGATATATAGGGTTATATCATAGAGGGAGAGAAGCTGAGCTCTGTGATGTATAGGGTTATATGATAGTTGAGAGAAGCTGAGCTCTGTGATATGTAGGGTTATATGACAGAGGAGAGAAGCATGAAGGGACTGGGCTTGTGTAAACCCCACCCCAAAATGGGTAAACACGGCCCTATCAAGTTGTGCAGGCCTGACCGTAACTTACAGAATCATAGATCTTCATGATGTTCTCAGTTTGGGTGACCAGACCACCATCTGTGTGGGATTTTTAGATATAATATAGGTGCGGAGATGGGTCTTTAGTACTCACATGTAAACTGGCGTAGGGATGTATTTACACACTAAAGAAATTTTGTTCTTTAAAAAATGTGATGCAGTTGTAGGTAAAATCTATGCTAAATTATAGAAAATCCTAAGGGTTCAAAAACTTTCAAGCACCTCTGTCTAAAAAGCAGAGAGGGTCAGAATTTAATGTGAAAAATCTTAATGTTTTCTTTATGCTATGCACTATGTATTTTAGGTTTAGTTCCTTTAGCAGTAAAAGCCACAGTCATCGAAAGACCTTTATTCTCGGTCTTGGTTACTTGAGCAACTGGCATTCGCTTTGTGAGGTCAAAGATTCACTCTTGAGCAGCGGTGCACACAAATATACAATGATCCAAAAACTTGAACAAAGTAGCAGGCCAACCTTGATATTTAGTTAACTCGCCGTGTCCTGTGGCCTTAAAGGGGTTTTATCGTTTGAATTGTTCGTGCTCTTCAGCTAGTTCTATGAGATTGAGTTTGAAATCCAGGGGCAAGTCTCTCCTCTCAGTAGGCATGTCTCTCAGCAGGCGTGTCTCTCCTCACAGAAGAGTTGCGACATCATCATTCTGTGTTAGCAGTGGAAGGGGAAGGTTGTCTGGATAGAGCAGATCTGCAGCCTCGTGCAGTGTTCTCTTGTGTCTGCAGAGCCTTCAGCTTCAGGCTCCATAAGTTCCTTGCTGTACTATAACCAGCTATACACGCAGCCTGAACTGTTGAAACACATGTGAGGAAGCACACTGCCCTCCTCCCCTCCCCTTCTGTAACCAGACAGGAGACTGTATGACTGTGGTATATGGAGGGAACACAGGACATAAGACTGTGTTATATGAGGGGATCTATGAGTTAAACAGCCAGTAATTAGTCAGATCATTCACCTTAGATCTGGGAGATGAGTATAGAGCCAGCAGCCCTCTCACATAGCTGGTTTTACTTTTGGTTTTAACAGCTCAGAGGGGAGTAAGAGCAGAGTGTGCAGGCAGCCAATCACAGCACAGGGGGTGTGTCCAGGGCATTTGCTGTCTGGGGGCATATCCCAACAGGCTGAATGGAATGTCAGTCAGCCAATCACAGTGCAGGGGGCGTGTCCAGGGCGGAATCCATCCGGGGCGTGTTCCAACCAGCCAATCACAGTGCAGGGGGCGTGTCCAGTGAGGAATCCATCCGGGGCGTGTTCCAACCAGCCAATCACAGAAAAGGGGGCGTGTTCCGACTAGCAGCAGCAGAAATAGTAAACAGATGCACAGAAAAGCTCATATCTACTATACTAAGTGACTTAGGTAATGCAACCCAATTAAAGAAGTGCTTATTTTTACTGTCCCCACAATCTGAGATATGATCTTTGTAGCGAGAAAACCCCTTTAATATTACTTCTTACCTGCTGCATGGCATCTCTATTTGGAGTACCCTGCTGCCTGCAGAGATTCTGGGGCTGATCCTCATTTCTCCCCGCGAGCTCCTTTTATCTTATCCATTTTCCCGCTGTCAGAGTTGTTTCTCCTGCTATGTGGTCCCTTCTCTGCTCTATGCAGGGGCTGAGTGAGAGCAGTGTAATGACAGCTCCTGGCTTCCTCCTCTTCTAATATGTACACTGTTTGACACCCCTGCTCTAGGGTTAGTGTTCAAAAAAAGGCAACAGTCAGGGGTTGAGATCCTTTCCTGGTTCCCTTGATGACGTTTTTTTTCCAGCTCGCACAAGATTTTATTATTGCAAAAACCCAGCTCATTTTATAAGAGCTCGAGGAGTATTTATCCTTTATGCTGCTCAGATTAAAGTGAGTTCTAGAGCAATGAGTAAAAAAAAGAGACACCCACACAGTTTGGGATTTGATGAGCAATGTCTCTTCTCATAGCATGCTGTATGTTAAGTTCACGAGAAATGTTTGTGTTCCTCTAGGACACAATTTAACTACGTAGTTTGTTTTTTGCATTCAAGATGAGTAGCTTATAATACTGCTGGTATAGTCATAATGAGAGCGGCTGCAGGAGACGGAAGCAGGTGAGGCTTGATAAAAATGTGCCTTACCGGCTATATTGAAGAAAACTGAGCACGGTACAAGTGTCCCCACGAGTCCTCTGTTTTTATTTCAATGATAAAAAGTTTTCATCTAATGTGATCACTATTCAAGTGCTGTTCAGTGTAGGTATTTGTTTATTTGTCTTTTATATTGCCTACAATTATTTACTGCCTCATGCCAATGAAAACTGGGAATACACTGGATTCTGATGCTATAGATCATGTCCTTGCTCAGACATTTTTAGCCATGGGGACTAACGTTGCATGTAAAATGTATTAGTTTGAGATGCGTAGAAAAATTTCTTGTCACAAATAAAATAAGTTGTATGAGATTACAGATTTTTTTTCTTCCTTTTCTTCAGAAATTGCATCAGCTTAGTGCATAGGTTCTGTCTGCTGCTCCAGCTCATCCATATTCAGTTGAGATGGGCAGAGCTGCAATAATGATATAGCACCATGGTATTATGCACCAGTTGGTGCTGTATGTGGGAGTATCTCCATAACACATTATGCACTGGCAGATGCTATAGTTTTTGAAGCATTTGCATGAGATCCACATTCCTTTGTATGATATGGGATGTAGATGTACAGTAGGGCCCTACAGACTACTATGGCATCTTTATTAGGCCCATAATATGACCATATACATTAAGCAAGCAAAGCTGCAGTTACATAATTTCTGTTGAAGAGGATCTGTGACATCTTCTGATATGTCCATTTTAGTAAATCCTTGTGTTCCCTGTGAAATAGCAATTCTGGAGCCTCTACTCTTATATCTCTGTGTTGTGCTGTTACTCTGTTATCCCTTCTAGAAATGTATTACTGAATCTGTCAAATGGGTGTTGCCATTCCATTTTTCAGAGGGGCGTAGTCTGATATTGTCCAATCAGTGCTGACAAAGTCAATTGTGCAAGGAGACACCCCTTTGAAAACTGTCATAGTGACAGCCAGCTGACTGATCCAGTAATACATTTCTAGGAGGAATAACAGAGGAACAGCACAAAATAGAGTTATAAGAATTTTTGTTTAATGGGAAACACATTTATCGAAACAAACATATCGGGAGAGATCACAGGTTTTCATTAAAAACTTTTAGGCACCTTTGCACATTTTTTTTAAGTGTTCACTTGCATCCAAAATACAGAAATAAATACATTTACAAATAGTCCTCATTAAAAAAATGTTTTACAATTTTGCTGCCTCACAGGGTTTATGCCTCCTTCACACAGCTGGCTGTCCTGCTACCTCTGACATAAATCTGGCTGCCCACTGCCTCTGGCTGTGTTGGATCCCTCCTCCTTCTTGTTATTAGTATTAGGGTATGTTCACACGGCGTATTGCAGGCATATAGCGGCACGTACAAGTGACATCATTTATTTCTCCCGACACATAATATGCATCAGGGGAAATGGCAGGTAATCATAGCTCTCATTGAGAGCAATAAATTACCGTAATTGCAGGGACTGCTGAAAGCTAAAGGTGAATTTACCAAATACTAACAAAATAATAAAAATTAACATTTTTAGGAGCAAAACAGTAACAATGCAGTTACATGACAAGAATCTGCAGAACTAAGCAGATGCTAAATACTTGCAAGTCAGATTTATGTATAAGATAAAAATGTAGATGTTCAAAGCTGTAGTGGATGGTGAGATGTGGAGCCTGAGAGGCAAAAGTTCAAAACTTTGTTGCCATTTTGCTTGTCAGTGTGTGTTCTATCTAAATAGCTTGATTATTGTATCATAAGGAGATAAAAAGCCTGATGTTACCATTTTGCTACAGGGAACCTGTCACATAGGTTATGCCCCCCTTGCTGAGGGCAGCACAAGCTAGTGTCAGACATGCTGTTCCCAGCAGTGTGCCCTGTATTCTGTAAGATGCTGTAGTTTTAGAGCATTTACCCCTCAAATCTTATTCATGAGCAGGTGTTAGCCCCGCCCCCAAAAACTAGCCCAGCCCCCTGACAAGCTATTTTCACACGGCTTATTTAAATTAATTATTAAATTTAATTTATTATATAAATCTGTCCCAGTCATTACGGTAATCCACAGTTCTCATAAAGAAATATGGATTCCGTCTCCTCTCCCCGCTCGCCGTATTTCGCGAGCCGGGAGAGGAGACAGAATACATAGTGAGCTGCCGCCCCTCCCCTCCCCCGCCCCCGCTGCACAGCACATGCCGTAATTGCGGGGCTAGCCTCAGGTGGGCGGGATTTAAAAAAAAAAAAAAAAAACCCTGACTCTTCGAATGACACTTTTCTGGTTGAAAACTGCATATTTGAGCATTAAGTTATGTTTACATGGTGTAATTGCGGGGATGTATTTCGCCCGCAATTACGCCGTGTGCTCAGGAGCGGGGAGAGGGTTTCCGGCAGCCCGCCGGCCCCATAGACATTCATTATCCACGGCGCGTATACGCCGTGCATTATTGACATGTCACTTCTCTCGCCGTATTTCACGAGCGGGGAGAGGAGACGTAATCTATAGTTCTCTATGAGAACTGTGGATTACCGTAATGACTGGGGCGTCTCTTGCCCCGTATCTAGCGCAGTACGGCGCAAAATACAGGGCGAGATACGTCCCAGTTTAAGCCGTGTGAACATAGCCTTAAATACACGAAAACTACAGCATCTTACAGAATAAGGGACACAGCGCTGGAAACAGCATGTCTGACACTAGCTTGTGCTGCCCTCAGCAAGGGGAGCATATACTATGTGACAGGTTCTCTTTAAACATGCTCCATGTATGAAGGAGTCGGAGTTAGGAAAATTGAGGAGTCGGACTTTTGGCTTACCGACTCCACAGCAGACATTAAAATAAGATGATTTGAGTCCAGACGCCTGCAGAATTGTGATTACAGCTCTGGACTATAATACGTAAAATATATTTAAATATGAGATAAGAGCAATAGAAGTAATGTAATATGTTTTCACTGTTCCTTTTTCTTTTAGATGTTTGTTCTACTTTTACAATCCAAGCCAGTGTTTGTAAAGTGACGTAGGTCAAGTGTTAGAGGCATGGAAACATCTCCTGAAATCATATTATCTGATGTAAATTGTATTACCGTATGTTCTCCCCCACTGTGTATTTAAAGTCATAAGAGCTTCTACTGACTTCTAAAGACAGAGTGATTTTTCAAGTTAATTCTTTGGACTGCATAGGATGTATCGTCAGTCACTTAAAGATCCCACTGACTGGAGTTTCCTATAGATGAATATTTCAGCAAATGTAAGATGGCTGGATGCTGAATGCCAATTATCTTTGATTTACTGAAGTCCTGAGAAGCACTTATCTACGCTGGCATTTTCTTCACTTTTAAATAGTGATTTCGAACGCACATGTGGATTGATCATTTCCGGCTCTGATCTTATTATGTGTTTGGTTTGCAGCTTGCAGCGGAGGTCTATGGCTTTGCATGCTGCCTTTGGAATCATCACGCTGACACATTCCTGCAGCAGATCTGCTCTGAGGGGGACACAACAGCTGTTAGTTCCTTAGAAAGAGCCTCACTGTCGTTAAAAGGTATGCACTAAAGTTTACTTTTGCAAATTGGAAAGGGGCTAAAGGGATTTTCTCACTACAGTGATAAGCTTTTAACACGTAGGGAAAGGAAAGTGAAGACTATTACCAAATACATTTCTCTTTTGATTTTGCTTTGGTCAGGAGATCAAGAAGATTTTATCTCTTCTTAGGCCTCGTTCACACGGCTTATTCTGCCGCGTATTGGCGCCGTACTGCGCGCCGGATTTGCGCTTCAGTACGGCGCCAATCCGCGGCAGCAATTACGGTAATCCACTGCTCTCATTGAGAACAGTGGAATCCGTCGCTCCTCCCCGCTCTGCGAATCCGCCGGGTGGGAGAAAGGTGGACTATGCACATTGTTCACGGCGCGTCCGCGCCGTAAATAATGCATTGTCTATGGGGCCGGGAGCGCCGCCCCCGCCGCGCTCCGGACCCGCCCCTGTCCCGCCCCTTATTCACGGCGGATTTGTGCGCTTAATACGGCGCACAAATCTGTCGGGAATAAGCCGTGTGAACACGGCCTTAGAGTACATAGGTTTCTGTGGTTACCAACCGGCTCTCCCCTCCTCTCTCTCCTCTGTCTCCTATATGATTAATTTAAACTGCCGTCAGTCAGTTCTGTCCATGGTAAGTCACTCCCTGCAGAGTCTTATTTCTTGCAGTGGAGTTTGTTTACTTAACTAAATGAAAAGCTTTCAATCTTTAGAGCTATGCAGTCTTGTGTACTTCCTTTTTATCAACCCTCCAGCATTCATCTCACTGTAACAGGCTCAGCGAGGAATAGCAGAGCTGATATACCTATCACTGCTATAGACCCACCCACATCTTGACCAGGAAGTGTGAGTCCAAAGCTGGCTGTGGCTCTTTGAAAGTGCATGGCGAGAAAACCCCTTTAACTGGTTCATATGAACCTTTTTCAAATTTTCTTCTGGGGCTTGCTGAGTTGAAGCCAAGTTCCTCTTCCAACCTATGACTCTGTAGCTGTGTTGAATCTACAATTCCCAGCATGCTCTGAAAATTGTAGGTCTCCCCAGCAGGCTGGAACGTGTAGTCTTACTACATTCGAGGAGCCAAAAATTTGAGACTGTTTTGAAGCAACGCCTTCTGAAATCAGGGTACATCCCCATTCACACTTCAGCTCTTCGATACAAGAGGGAAGACTTGTGTTTTTCTACTCATCTATTTCTTAGTAAAATTAGACAATAATAACATATTCAAAAAACGCCCATGGAAAAAGAGCTGGGACTCTGTGGTGCCACCTATTGGGTGTAGCGTTCCTCGAGTCACATCACTGAGCCTTGCAATGTAACAGATTATTGGTGACAAAGACTGGTGAAGTGTTTGTCGTCATTAGTCCTCATTGCAGTACCCAGAGGCTAGGATGCACAGTTCCATGACGCTGTTCTGCACAACCCTAACCATCTGGACGTAGAAGGGTTATGTATGTTTACTTGCATGTATTCTCCATTTTGGTGAGAAGAGGTGTAGGAGTAGGGACAAGCCATATCTTGCACCCCATAGTGGTAGAGCAGTGGCCTTCTGACTCTTGTGGCAATCTAGAAAGCAGTAAATGAAGTGGAGAGGTGGCCATCATAAGTATGTAAGGGTTGTATGATTCTTAGCTATTTCAGCAACTTGCATAAACTACAATAGAAAAACCCACAAGCATGGTCTCTTTCAAGACCATGGAGAAGAAGACGGAGTTCTGGAGGTATAGCAGGCAGATAGACACCAGACGTTTTCCCCATATTCTTTTATGATTCCATAAATGTTTCAGATGGTTGTTCATCCTTAATTTTTTTTTGCGACCCTTGGGATTGGTTCTGTCTGGCAGATCATTAAAGGTTGTGCATCCTTGGTATCTCAGCTTTCTACTAACCTGTGCTCAGTACAGTCTTCCACAGCTCTGGTATGTATCCTTCATGATCTTCATGAAAGCTAGGATACCAACCCTAAGGGCACTGTAATAGCTTCTGTTAGTGGCTGCTAGTTAGACCTTTACTGCCGAGACAACTCAGAAACCTCCTCTGTGTACAGTGAAGGAAATAATTATTTGATCCCTTGCTGATTGTGTAAGTTTGCCCACTGACAAAGATCTGAACAGTCTATAATGTTAAGGGTAGGTTAATTTTAATATTGAGAGATAGAATGTGCAAAATAAAATCCAGAAACTCACATTGTATAAATTCTATAAATTTATTTGAATTTTGCTGAGAGAAATAAGTATTTGACCCCCTACCAACCATTAAGAGTTCTGGCTCCTGCGGACCAGTTAGATGCTCCTAATCAACTCATTATCTTCATTAAAGACAGCTGTCTTTAATGCAGGTAATGAGTAGACTGTAGACTCTAACCTCAACAACATTGGCAAGACCAAAGAGCTTTCTTAGGATGTCAGGGACAAGATCATAGACCTGCACAAAGCTGGAATGGACTACAAAACCATAAGTAAGACGATGGCTGAGAAGGAGACAACTGTATGAAGTCTGTTTGCCAGAGGGATCAAATACTTATTCTCACTGCAAAACACAAATAAATTTATATAATTTACACAATGTGATTTTCTGGTTTTTATTTTGGACTTTCTATCTCTTAATGTTAAAATTAACCGAAGCTTAAAACTATAGACTGCTCATGTCTTTGTCAGTGGGCAAACTTACAAAATCAGCAAGAGATCAAATAAATATGTCCTTCAATGTAGGTTCACACAGCTGTTTTGGAAGCTGTTTCTGAGGCGGCTTCGACACCGAAACAGCGTCCAAAACAGACTTTAATCCGCCTCACATTGTCTTCAATAGAAAAAGAACATTGTAGTGCGCATGATGCTGTTTTTTTAGCGCTCAAAAACAACTGACGTCATTTTTTTTATGGTTTCAGCACTGCTTCTGCTTTGTCCATAGAAATCAATGGAGAGCAGAAAAACGATGTTCAAACCACATGAATATGATTTTGAAGTGGTTTGGATGCGGTTTTGATGGGGATCTGCACCGCTTAAAAACAGCTTGCAATCAGCATCCCAAACCACATTCAAATCCATGCTGAAAAACCCAATCCAAATTCATTCATTCAGCTCTGAAATCTGATTGCAATCCGTTACATTGTTTCCAATGATTTTTTTCTGCCCTGAAAAAAAGAAGGGACATGTCAATTCCTGAGGCATTGTCAGCGCTGAAACCTCACCTAGTATATTCAGGCTGAAATCTACCTCTAAAATCAGCATGATTATCCTCTTTAACAATTGATAATCAATGTCTAAAATCTGTGCTGAATCAGTGTGGATTTTACACGTGGATTCCATGAATTAGCGTAAATCAGTCGCTTAAATATACCCAAACAGTATCCAAAAACAATGCTGAAAGACCGACTCTTAACACAGCTTCAATACTACAGCTGAAATGACAAATCTGCATCCAAAAACTGTGCTTACTGGCGTGGGTTTTAGAAGTGGAAATACAGACTGTAAAATGCTGTTTGGGTTCTAATTAGAATCCGACATGTATTTTACAGTCGGGTTTTGTTTTTATCCTGGTAATTGCACTTTCGGATATCGGGTACCCTCTGATATAAAACAGTACTAAGGGTATGTTCACACGGCGTGTTGGATCCGTTTTTGGATCCGTTTTTCATTACATTAAAAAAGGAATTGAAAAATGCATCCAAAAAACATCTGCGTTTTTCAATGTGTTTTCTTTCAAATCACAGACATTCAAATTTTAATTCAATGAGTTTTTCGGATGTGAAAAGCCCATCCAAAACGTACCCAACACGTACCCAAAAGTGTGTTGCATTTTTGGATCCGTTTTCTATGGGGATTTCACTTGCGTAAAACATTCTTTAAACGGATCCGAAAAACTAATCAAATAATGTAAATCACACTGCACATTGTTAGATGCGTTTTTTGGGTCCGCTTTGGGTCCGAAAAGCAGACCCAAAAACGGATCTGAAAAACGCTGCGTAAACATACCCTTAGATCCGCTGTTTACTGGCAGGTTATATATAGAACATTTTCTACGTTTTTTTGGTCGGATTTGGACTCCGGCTTTAGAAAATCTGAGCTGTGTAGAAAACAGCTCAGACTTTCTATTGAAGTCCATGATGATCGTTTACAGTTGGATTTTTATGGATTCTAAATAATGAATCCACTTTCAAATCCGACTGTAAACCATCATGTGGAGACATGGCTTAAGAGAGTAGAAAGACCTAATACAAGAGATCTCCAACTACAACTCCATGAATAACTGCATTGTGGAAAATTGTAATAGTCACTGTAGGGTGTGGTCTTGAAAATCCATTTAGCATGTATTTCATCATTTGGCTCTTGTTTCAAGGCCAGAACTGCAATATATTGTAAGTTTTGCAAGGAAATAAGCAGAGCTTTCATAATAAACATTCCCTGCCTTTATGAGCAAATTGTATACACTTTTGTATAAAATGGTCGATAATGCAGAATATTTGGTAATCCTATTGATGCTGCATTAAATTAATTTTACTGTAGTTTGTTATATGAAGAAAGTGTTTTCAGGCGTCAATAAGGTGCGAAGATTTGTGAATTTTAAGTGCGTCTAATTATTCAGTAATAATTCAGTGACATGAACCTTTATTAGCTGGTGTAGTAGTCAGACGTAGTCAGAAATATTTCACTATCCAAACCAGTAACCAAGATTAGGCAGGTATTCAGATATCTGAATTATCCATTACTTTGTGCCACAATGAAAAAAAGATAGACCTAAATGCAACCATCTAATGTATCTGTAGCACACTTCATCACTCTAAAATCCTGTCTCAGATTTTATGTTTTTATCATTATTCAGCTGGTAATCTGTTTATGTATTGTGCATTATATTATAAAAGATCAGTTTTATCTGAAAAAAGGCAAGAAAGAAAAGTGATCCATCCTTGGAAGCTGTCACTGTCTGCAGTCTTGAAACATTGAGTTATTAACTCCAACATAAAGGATTCGTCTCATGCGTTATGATAATTTCTCATGTCGCCTTTTTGAAGGATTTGTGAAGCAGGAATCTAGAAAATCGAAACAGGTCATGGTAAATGTTAACCTCCGGAGGAAAATAATAAGATACAGAAGCAAGAACAATAAATAACATCTTCATTGGAAGTAAAAAAAGGAGGAAACGTACAAAATGCAGATGACGGCAACAATGTGGATAAAACCCCGTCTTTTATATTCCATCAGTATGTTGTTTCTCTGCGGGGCCAGTGACCTTGGAACCTTTCTAGTCGTCTCGTCTTCACTTCTGTCTATTTTCCGCCCTCTTGATTCTTCTGTATTATTAATTTGCGGAAATTTCTTTTTAATGTCTTTGAGAATAACTTTGTTTTATCTTTTTAGTTCTGCGTAAACTGACGGTCCATGGGTTTGCTGATCCTCTCCAGAATGCAGAAGCCATGGTAAGGGCACATACTGTAATTATCAGCTCCTCACATAACCGTCTCCAAGATTTCTCCCGTGCTTCCCCCACACTCTGAAACTCACTGCCCCAACACATCAGACCCCCCCCCCCCCACTCTCACTAGCCTCAAAAGCAACCTGAAAACCCATCTCTTCAGGATAGCCTATAACTACATCCTCCACAAATATGTCTGCCCCTCACCTTCTGTCTCTTCCCACCTTCCTTGTAGACTGTAAGCTTTCAGGAGCAGGGACCTCTCTCCTTCTGTACCAGTTGTTAGTTATTACTCATCACCTTTGTGCTTGTTTGATCTGTGTTATGTATACAATCCGAATGTACAGAGCCGTGGAATCAATGGCACTCTAAAATAAATAATAATAATTGTCAGGCCTGTTCAGCATGAAATGTGTATATGGTATATTTTACAAATAGGATGACTTGGGTCAGGCAGGGAGGCAAACCTAGACAACCTACTTAAAGCGATAGAGTTGTTACCATACAATGCTTATGGTATGAAATTAAGGTGGGAATGGTAAGGGTTTGATGAAGGGACACTGATGCTTTTAGGTTGGTCCCCATATTATAACTGGATGAGTATTACTCACGGGAAAAGATAAGACGAAAAGAAGAAGAAACCGTCGGTTCACTCAATTACTGGGAGCTGAAAGTGACAATATTCCTAACCACTTCACCAGGTCTGAGGTGTGGTTGTCACTTTTAAGGTACGTTCACACGATGGCTTTTAATGCGGATTCAGTGTCGAGTTTCTCATTTATATCCTTGTGTAATTTGGCGACCATGCATTTGAATGACCAGTTTGTACTGTTGGTTCACATAGTGAACAACAGCGCCAATTTTCCACACCAAGGATTTCAGATCCCTAGTGTATAAACAAAAAAAGAATGGACTTGTCCATTCTTTTAGTGGATCTTTGTAGAATCCTGTTCGGGTAGAACAGATGTGGGATAGCCCCATTGACATAGGAGAATCAGAGGAGAATACTTTTTCAACATACTCTTGGGTTCAGATAGTTGATTTTTAACTGACTTTCATATATGTCTAAAAACCATGCTTATTGGAACATGTGGTTTTAAAGCTGGTTTGGATGTGGAGTTGGCCGTGAATTCGAATTAAAACCTCGTCCAAACCACATAAAAATGATTTTCTGAGGTTTGGACACGCTAACCGCGGAGAACAGCCGCTCCCCAGGGTTCCGTGTGCACGGCATGAAAACAATACAAATACCGGTCTGGTATTTCTCCTGTGCCGTGTAAATGGCCCCTAACTATTTACACCAATACAGATGTTCTGGTTACAAGGAACTTGTGGAGGGAGGTGACAGCTCTGCAGGCATGAGAACTGACCACTGCAGAAGATCTCCAGAGCTGTGACATACTTAGTCTTTGCTCTAATCTCTCTTAATGAGAGAAACTTTAACCCTTTAGAGCTGCTGAACAGAAACACCTCACTAGTTTTGTGCCATCAAGTAGCTGCTAAGATACACTTTTATCTTTGTATATAAATCTATAGATAACAGTCTGACTTTAGAAGAATCACAATTTTAGACTTGGCAGCTATCTCTCATGATAAATACTGCTCCATTATAGCTTACATTCATAGCCAAACCTCCTGTTTGGACCGTGTCATTTTATTTTTTAAACCCCTTTATTAGTAATGTCCCTCTAAAAGGAATAGGAGAGCTGAGATGTGAGTGCTGTAGAACCACCCACAACCTGCACAGGATAGACGCCTGAAGCAACTGAAGAGAGTAGGCCCTGTGAGAACAGTTAGAATAAGACTTCCATATGCCGGTCTAAAGAAGAAAAAAAAAAGATTGTTGGAGTGAATACATTTGGTATAAATTAGTATTGTCCTGAAGTTACAGGTCTAGTTTTGAGCTCAAATTTGCAACATTTTTTCAGTTTATTATTAATACATTTGTCTATAGGTTTTGAAGCCATGCCCACTTAACTTTTAATGAGCATGGAGCAGAAAGTAAAGTTCTACATAATTTTGGCACAGTTTATGTAAAATACTGGCGCAAATACATTTTTGTATTCTCTATGTCACCCCTAATGTTTCTTTAGGTGCTGCTTGATGGGATTTTTTTTAACTAAAAAAGTCCATGTGTCAATATATAAATGACCAATGCCAAAATGTTTGCTTCCAAATGGTGTCTGCTTTTACGGTGGTTTCACATACAGTGTATAATTTTTTGGGAAAAAAACTCACGGCAATTTTTGAACCAAAGACGGAAGTGGATCCGGCTGGAAGAAGACGTTTAACTTCTTCCTTTTGTATTTCCCATTCCTTTTTGTGCTTTAAAGGAACTGAAAAGATAAAAAAAAGTCCTGTGTGATCATTGTTTCCTATAGGTTATTGGCCCAATTTTCTATCCTCTTCATATCCGTCGTTAATCTCTGTTCCGCCTCCTCTCTCGCATTCATTCTGTCTAGTGAATCTCTCCATTGAGATCCCAGCAGAATTTGTCTTTGAAGCTGATACAATATTAGATTAACTATGTGACCCCTGTAAAACAGATGTCAGTGTTTGACTGTCTTGAGCTATACATACAGTGTCCAATAGCAACCATTCCCCAGTACAGTTATTCTGCTTACCCGTTTTTTTGTTATGTCTTAACATTTGGTAGTCTCCTTGTTTTCTTTCTTTAAGAAATGCGATGCTAAGCTCTTGATGGAAAATGGAGTGTGATTATTTTTGTCAACAAAATTTTCGTTTATGACAGGCACTAATTGACTATTAGAGCTATACCTACATGATCAAAATGTTATTATGGATAATTAGTTTCTGTTAACACACACTGCTCGCTGAATATAAAATCTGTGATACAGAGCAGCAAGAAGCTTTCAGAGTTTTCTACGGCTTGGATTTATCTAGACTTTTGAGCTCACTACAAATATTCACTGTGATATTTGTTCTGTCCTATGTGTGGAGCATAAGTTGACAGGCAGCTAAACGCTTCCCCCAGCAAACCATTGACAGGGAGCAATGTCCAAACTTCAACCTTATTGCAAGGGATAGTGTAAAACTAAAAAAAGAAAAGACATCCTTACTGTGGTATAGAAATTTAAAAATGTAAAATCAATGCAAAATAAGGGGTACAATGACATACAGTAAGGGATTTTTGCATACACATGTGCAGACACAACAATAGTGTGAATTTTGAAGTGGCCGTCCGGACCATTTTTAGCCCCATCGAAGGGAAAGCGCGCCTCATGTTTTGGGCGGCCCGAGGGCCTCATCATGCGGTGTAAATCCCCCGCGCCTCGCAGTGTGTGGGCCATTTCGGGACTTAGGCGCTGGGAATGGCCCTAAGATTCACCGCTGAGGAGGTGCGCTCTTTAAGCGGAAAAATTTCCCCGCTCCCCACCAGGTGTGGGGCCAGTGCGGACTTGAGCAAAGGGACGCCCTAACATTTTTCCCGATTCGAACAGACGGGAAAGAGCAAAAAACATAAACATGTTGTGAATACAAAAAGTTTTTGTCTTTAAAATGAATAAATAAATAAAGAAAAAATCAAACTTCAAAAAGGAAGAAATGAGTAAAAAAAGGGTCTTTAAAAAATTTAAAGTGAAAATTATAAGATCGTCAAAAAATAAACTCCCTTGTGGGGGTTGGGGGTCCCTGGAGAACCCCATGCACCTACAGAGGAGATTCCACCCTGGTAAAGGGAGTTTTTGGGGTCCGGGCGAGACGAACGGGCAAAAGTGAACGCTGTTTTTGAGGCGTCAAACTTTTTGGGGCCTCTGGGCCAGGTTTTTGGGGTTTGGCTTTTTTTCTTCGTAAGGGGCCCCCAGGGGGGGGCCACGAGCGGGGAAAAAATGAGGGATAAATTGTCGTTATAATTTGCGAACCCCAAAAAAACGTTGGGTAGATGAAGGCCATGGTCGAGGCCATTTAGGACTGCAGACAATTTGAGGGATCCACGGAGGCCCGATCCGAGACGATGTAGCCCAGGGAAGGCAAAAAGGGCGTTTCGAACAGGCATTTCTCCAGTTTGGGATTAACTGGGGGGCCGGAGACGTTTGAGCAACCTGGCGGACGTGGAGAAGGTGAGTTTCCAGGGCAGGGGGGAAAATTAGGGTTCATCTGGGAGACGTGACTGAGGGGGTCTCGGAAAGCTCATTGACAAAGTTCTGGAAAAAACCCACCAGGCATTGCAGAGGCCCAAAAAGGGATGACAAAAATTCAAAAATGGCCTTCTGGGAAAAAAAGGCAGTCTTCCCCTCTCTCTTCACGAAAAGAATCAGGGTTTTAAAATCCCCGTAGATCCAATTTGGAAAAAAAATTTTTTCCCAGCAGGCGATCGAACAGCTCCGAGTCAAGACAGGGGGGTTATTTTTTATATTTAAATTTTTTTAAGTCCCCCCTTTTCGATACAATCGGAGAATGTCTTTCCTTTTCAACAAAAAATAAACCTTCCCCCGCAGACGAGGAAGACTTGCGTATGAGCCCTTATGAAAATTCTCCTGGATATACTCCGACATAGTCTCCGGGACGAAGAGAGGATAGTCTCTATCTCGGGGAGGCGTAGTACCAGGTTGCAGGTCACTCGGACAATAGAACGGCCGGTGCGGAGGAAGAGTTTCAGCCTGTCTTTCGAAAAAAACATCGCAAGTATCCTGGAACGTGAGTGGGCGACCCAACAGAGGCTTCGTAGAAGTTACAGAGGCGGGCCGTAGAGCAGGAGTGAGTACCAGAAGGCATCACGAGTGGCACGCGGGAACCCAACGGATGATTTCGCCCGTGTTCCAGTCCAAGGTTGGAGCATGGGCTTGTATACAAGGAAGGCCCAGGAGGATTTCCGAAGAGGAGCGAGGCAGAACCAGAGCAGTATTTCAAAAGTCTCCTTGTGTAGGGGCGCCTATCTGCAACGTGAGAGGAGCATGCAGAACCGAATAGCGTCCTTTTAGGTCATTCGCCACTGACTGTGGGAGTGGGAGACGAACATGGGTTTTCTGCAGAGTGTCAACCGGGATACGAAATCCTTGTAGACTAGAGCTTTGGCTGCAAAATTTCCGGTAGACCTCGAATCATAGGAAGGCGGTGGCTTGGAAAGGTGCTGCCCGGATGAACTTCCACAGAGTACGGGAAATGGGTCAGCACGGGGAGAGGCCTGCACTGACACCTAGGGATGCCTCCTCCGCGGGCCCTAAGATGCGAGAGTTCTCCCGACGTAACCACGGACAATCCCCAAATGAAATGGGTCCAGAACCCGCCACAGTAGACAGCATAACTGCCTAATACGAAGACGCTGAGAGCGTCTTCCTGGTCAGGTGGGCTCTCTCGACCTGCATGGTTTCTCCTCAGGAAAATTGGGCGAGGAAGTGGAGGTTGTGTTGGGAACACAGGGTGCTAGACGAGGTAAGCTGGCGTGGTCGGGCGATCTCCTCTGGGGCGGAGCTCTTGTTGTCTCCTCATCGGCCAAACCGAATAATCAATCCGAGTAGCCAACCGAAATCATGTCGACCCAGAGCAGAAGGCAATTCACGACCAGCGAGCTCGTCTTTAATACACCCCGAAAGGCCTTACCAGAAAGGGTCGTCCACCCAAAGCCTCATTGTTTCCAGTCACAGCTCAGAAGCTGGGTGGCGGAACTGCACAGGAGTAGTGACCCACAGTGGAGTCGCCATTGACGGAGACGCGCAGAGCTGCGGCAGGCGGAGGAAGTGCTCGCATGTTTCCTCAAGACAGTATGGAACCCCAGTAGGAAGGCTGTCAGATTCGCCGTCAATGGATTTCCTCGTACCATTAAGCGAGTGGCCCAGGCCAGAGCTTCGCCCTTTAGGAGCTAATTAGAAGGCCGACCTTAGCCCCGCACCGTAGGGAATGAGCCTCCAAAATCGTCAATGTGCAGATTTGAGCATTGACTGATGAGCTCTGCACTTCTTTGTCTCCCTCATAGTGTGAGGGGGATCGGCAGTTGCAGAGAAGACCCGGTTGCAGGAGCAGGTAGTGCCATGGCCGCAGGAGCAACAGGTGCTTGCGTTGAGGCGGCAGCCGCAGTCGGAGGTAGAGCGAGCCGCAATGTTGTTTGCATCATGCCGCGAGCTGGTCCAATACGCTGTCTCTGCTGGCGACGGCCGTACCGTGACGTCCTGGAGTTCAGGCAGAGGTACCCTGGCAGAATCCCATGGCCATTTTGTACTGTGTAAGGTTCGGTGGATCCGCTGTACCACCGCAAGGCGATGGATAGTTAAGCCCAGCCAGGGAGCGGAGACTAGTTAGCCCCCCAGTATCTCACCAGAAGACCCGCCGCAAAGCGGGATGGACCTTGCTGCGGCGTGAGCAATCAGGTTCGCAACCACCTAGACGGTGACTTGCTGCGTATGGCGGCCGGGGTTAATGGCGTGGTACAGAATCGTAATCCAGAAGTCGTAGTTGGGGATCAGGCAGGATGTCAGGACAGGCAGCAGAGTTCGTGTCAGAGACAGCACAAGGGTCAGGGCAGGCGGCAAACAGGCAAGGTCAGGAAACGTAGCATAGTCGACTGGTACACGGGTAATTCAGACAGGACTTACAATACTCCCTATACTCACTAAACGCACACCCAACAAACTGGCAAAGAGTGCTGGGGGCGTATTCCTTAAATAGGACCAGCGGCCCTCAATAACCAATTATTGGTGCGCTGGCCCTGTAAACCCAGCCCAGCCGTCACGCGCGCGCCCTAAGCAGCAGCTACGGGCGCGGCGGCTGTGACAGGCAGGAGCAGCGTTCACAGGAGCGTGGACGGGTAAGCGTACTGGCGCCAGGGACTGGGCAGCGGGGGCATGGACGCGGGGAGCCGCGGCACCCGTCGCGCATCGCCCCATTACAATCTTCCGTTCTGCATGGAGAAATGATCCAAAAAATCGTTTTTTATTAGGAGTAAAACATTATCTGAAAAGAGGAGCTTAAACCTATCCTAAAAAAATACATAAATAGTAAATCACTTACAAAAAAAATCAATAACGTCGCAACTCAGGAATTGTGATAATTGAAAATTGGCCGGGAAATACAGTAATTCAAATTCTGTAAGCGCTTCTCTTTGGTCGGAACATAAACCAACCAATCAGAATAGGAGCGACAGTGGACCCATTATAAACCCTATGGAGAAAGTATTGACCAATCAAATGAAAAGGCGGGACAGTTCAAAATACAGTCAAAAAGGCAGAAAAGAGTTGATTGGTTGAGCTAGTGGGGACTTGGCTATCCCGGCCAATCAGAGCGCGAGCTACTTTGTCCCATTATAGTCTATGGAGAGATTGGAGCACTGAAATCTAGCGCCGTGCGGCATGGAGTATTAGTAAATAAATCGTATTTATTAAGTGTAAAACATTCTCTGTAAAAGAGCTAAAACCTTCTATAAACATACATAAATAAAATCACTAACAACGCGTTTGTCGCCGTCATCGGCGCTACATCAGGAATTGCGATATAAAAAATTTGCGGGAAGTACAGTAATTCAAATTCTGTAAGCTCTTCTAATTGGTCGGCAGAAACCAGCCAATCAGAAAAAGGAGCGACAGTGCCCCATTATAACCTATGGAGTATTTTTTGACCAATAAAAATGAAAAGGCGGGACAGTTCAAAATACAGTAAAAAATGCAGAAAAGAGCTGATTGGTTGAACTAGCGGGGGCTTGGCTATCCCGGACAATCAGAGCACGAGCTACTTTGTCCCATTGTAATCTATGGAGAGATCGGGTCACTGAAATCTCAGCTCCGTGCTGCGTGGAGTATTAGTAAATAAATAGTTTTTATTAAGTGTAAAACATTTTCTGTAAAAGAGCTAAAACCTTCTATAAACAGACATAACTAAAATCACTAACAATGCATTTGTCGCCATCACCGGCGCTACATCAGGAATTGCGTTATATAGAAAAGTGCCGGGAAATACAGTAATTCAAATTCTGTAAGCGCTTCTCATTGGTCGGCATAATGTTTTACACCTAATAAAAACAATTTTTGGAATCATACTCCATGTCTCACGGAGCCAAGAGCTGTGTACTGTTGTAACAGTCGACCTAGAGCACATTTTGCCCCATTCCATTACGTTCTCCGTTCTTTTTTCTTCGCCTCCTCCAGCTCATTTAGACCACAATCAACTAGGTCTGCCTGTCAGAGCTGCAATCCGCCTCACTTTGCCGTCCCGCGATCATGCATGGCTCGGAGTGTTCGAAAGTGCCGCGTCCCGCCCCAGAATGCCCACACTGCACCCATTGCACGCCCCATCATGTAAGGCGCATATGAAAGTGGCGAAGCTTCTCCCCAACATCGCATCCCTGCGTCCGACAGGGGATTCGGATCGGTGAGCCGCAGTTTTTGCCATAAAACAGGCGCAACTCCCGATCATACATGTCGCCCATAGAGCGTACAGTGCTGTCCTGTCTGCAGCAAACATGGTTCTAACTGTAAACCGTAAACAACAGCTGTGGACATAGAACACAACAATATACATCACTTTATAATCTGTGACCCTGAATGATAGTTTAGACATACCAGCAATGCTACTGTAGGCTTGGATGGGGGAGGATGTCTAATATGCTTCCACTCAGCATGTGTCCAGGAGAAAATGGCTGCTGATGAGATGAGTCGATGATGTCAGGTGGTATAGTTATGGCAGCTTTGATTAGACATACTTAGAATTCTATGTTAGCAAACAGTGTGCATAATTAGCCACTAAATGGAGCTGTTGCAACTGAAACACAGAAATACAGTGTATAAACATAAGAAATACAGTTGAAGGCATGACAATATTGCTGTTGATAGGAATTCACAGAGTAGTTTAATCATCTCTCCAAAAGCGCTCTAGTCAAGTGGGTCAATGATAATTTCAGAGGAATTAAAAAATAAAAAAAGATTCCTTTTTGATGCATAGAGTAACATGAATATCCTTTGAAAATTTCAGATTAATCTCTTCTCGATATATGATGAACACACAAGTCTCAATGTTGGCTGGGGCATATGGAGCGGGCTTAGGAGGGTTTTTAATAAAGTTTTAGTTTAAAAAAAAAAGTATTTCACTCGCAAAACGGTGGATTATTGAATTATTCAATACAATGTGACGGCCGAAATCCGTCCCCAAAAAAAGCACAAAAAACTGACTGAAAACTAACCAGTATTTTACAGTCGGTCTTCGTTTCTTTGGGCTTTTTTGTGCAGTGTTTGGGGACGGTTGTTTTCCGGGTGAAATACAGCGGATTATTGTGCATGTTCCAAACATTTTGAAAAACAACAGTTATGAATTCCGACCCTCAGAAAATCCGTGCCATATAGACTACAGCTCGGATTTTCTATTGAGGGCTGTGGAAAGGGTTAAGAGTGGGTTTATCACCAGTTTCAATGTCCGAAAGCACTGTCTAAAACCGAATATAAATTATGGTCGTGTAGACAGGCCCTTGAAGTTGATTGCTGACAATAGAGGTTACTAAATTCAACTGTTTACTTATCTTTCTCCCTGCACTGTGGAGGTTTACCTCATGTGCTCGGTAATGAAAAATTGTGATTAAAGTTAAATGTATTTGTCTCTGTTATTGGGACTTAGATAAAGGTCAGACCACATTTTATTAGCAATTAATGCAAAATCCAGGTAAGAATTCACTTACTTTTTTTCTCTGTTTACTGGATGTTTACTTAACCTCTTACTGACATATGACATACAGTTAAGTTATAATGCCGGTGAGGGGGTATGGAGTGGTTTCCTTTGTGGAATTTTTAATTACAGCCAGTACTTGCCACTGGCAGCCGGAATCAGAGATCGCTTTGATCCCAACATTTTGATCCCTTAGATGCCATAGCAAAACACCATTGGTGCTGTGTTCCTTTGCCTGATCATGCTTGATTGGTTGGTACCCCCTGGTCTCTTTGGGAAGGTGGCGCGTGATCGGGCAATGGAATTCAGCTCTGTTTCTTAATCCCTTAGATGCATTTACCATGGCATCTAAGGGATTAAGGAATAACTGTGTCCCATTGACGATTGCATCCCCCCTTCCTGACAAGATTAGGGGTGCCACCCGATCGTTGTGGTAGCCATGGGCCTAATTAGTACTACTAATACATCCTGCCATGGGCAAGGAGTAGTAGAACCATTTTTGTATATTGTTCTCAACATATTATTATAATTTTACCCCCACAAAAATAACACAGTTGTTTTTTTTCTACATTAAACCCTACAAAGTAACTTTTTTTTTTTTTTTTTTTAAAAGTTCCGAGAGCATTATATAAGTCAGTAGTACCATTAACCCCTTCTGACAGCTGGTCATAGAAATATGGCCCCCCTCAAGTCTATTTTACTTCCCATCTTCCAAGACATATGAGGACTTTTATTTTAAGGGACAAGATGCACTTTCTAATGTTGACATTAACCGTACCATAGAATGTACTGGAAAACGTAAAAGAAATTGTAAGTGTGGCAAAATGTGAAAAAAAAAACGTATTTGCGATGTTTGAGTGGGTTTTGTTTTTACGACATTCACTTTTCAGTATAAATTATGTATTATCTCTATTCTGCAGGTTCATATAATTCCTGCAATACCAAATATGTGGGGTTTTCCTTTGGTTTTAGTACTGTAAAAAAACATAAGATGCGACTTTTTGATCACTTTGTATTCCATTTTTTAGGGGATGTGAAATAACCAAAACAAACCCCACAATTTTGGTGTTTGGATTTTTTGCTTTTTTGCAAACGGGATACATGATTATATTTTAATAGATCGGATTTTTTTTTTTTTTTACAATTGCGGCGATACTAATAATGTGTAACTTTTTTATTTGTAAAATAGCAAAAGGAGATTGATTTGAACTTTTAGGGGCTGTTCACATGGTGTTTTAACTCCATGTTCACATCCGCTTTTTAGATCTGTGACCGACCGGACGGACCCAGAGACGTATCTAACAATTAGTGAGATTATCACTGCGGGCTATGAGGAACACGCAGCGGTGTTCACATGAGAGATCGCCGCTGTTTGTTTGCCCTGCGCCTCTCCGCTGCGTATTTGGAAGAATTGACATGCAATTCTTTCAAATACGAAGCCTGGGAACATGCAACGGCGATCTCTCATGTGAACGCCGCTGCGGGTTCCTCATAGCCCGCAGTGATAATCTGACTGCTAATTATTAGATCCGTCTCTGGGTCCGTCCTGTTGTTCCCCGAGATGGATCTAAAAAGCGGATGTAACGCGGAGTTAAAACTCCGTGTGAACAAGCCCTTAATATTTTATATATTTTTTTGTACTTCAAGTTTTAAAGAAGTTTAAAGATGGCGGTTTTAACGGGAGACATGGCGGTGATTGAGGCCTTCACAAGTCTTTCAGTCGCCATGATAACTGATGGGCACCACACGGGCACCACACATCTCACCACAGGAGTGTCTATGGGAGTAAGAAATGAGGCGCAGCACCATTTCTTACTCATTTAGATGGTGCGACCGGCTCCATTCCCTGCTGTTATTTGCGGGTGTCAGCCGCAGTAAGCAGCTGACACCAGCCTTCTATGTAGCAGGCTTACTGAGTATTGCTGAGAAATTTGCACCAGGACGTATGGGTACGTCCTGTGTCGCTAAGGGATTAAAAAGTATATATTGTCCTGCAAAAAAATCAAACCATCATATGTCTATGTAGGCAGAAAAATAAAAACGTTATGGTTTTTGGAAGAAAGAAAATTGCTGCAGCAGCAAGCAGTCAATGTGCTAATAAAAGACATGAATAATATAATTGTTTGTGTATTGTTAGGTAGATTGTGTTTGTCTATAATTGGGACTTGGGTTACAGTCAGACCACATATTAATTGCAATCAATGCAGAAATGCAGGTAAGGGTTCACTTACGTTTTTATGCAATTGTAAAGTGGCTAGCCTCTAATAGAATGGCATTAAACTTAAATAGAATAACTAGTATCTTATCACTGTATAGTGTGACCCACTTTTTCATTATTCATCAGTGTATTGAAGCTGACCCCTTGTAAACTGGTTGGTGGACAATTGTTATTGCCAAAAGTTGAGCATATTCAATGTGGGACCATAAATCATGTGCCATTTATGGCATATCTTGTGAATTTTCCCGAACTACTTCATATGGGAATATCCCTATATGGATAACTGGACAATGACCCCTGTGGGAACTATAATGTAAGTCATATTAGGTGGAACCCAGCATGTCCCAAATTACCTAAGAAATAACAGTATAGCATTACCAATGCCTAAGACATTGTCTGCGACAGAGGCTCTGCTTTAAGTCTTTATCACATTAGGATAAAGAAGCAGTCCAAACCCCAAAAATATGCTACATGCCTTGAATCAATTGAAAGAAATGTGGTGCTGCAGGTGATTTCTGATTTCTGACACACATTTGGACATGGCGCTCCATGGTGCTTTACATATCGGCAAGCATATCAGGGAAATAGAGACAATTTTTTACATTGGAGGTTTACTATTACAAATGCCTGAAACCAGTGACAGTATCTGACTTATCTCCACATAACTCACTTTGGGTTCCTGAATGATGGTGTCACGATGTGCATACAATTTTCTTTTTTTGCAGCTATTTGACACGTTGGATAAGATCTCCTAGTCTCTTGTGGTCGGCATCTTAGGCTGAGTCCACATAGTATTTTTGGGTCATATAGCACAGTGCGGTGGGTGTTTTAGAAGTACGTGCTGGACAGCTTGTACTTCTAAAATGCTCTGTGTCAGCTCACATAAACATTCACTTTCCCCGATGCTGAAGAAGTGACATGTCAGTTCTTTCTTCCGGCGCTTAATACACATTGGAGAAAACGGTAGGTAATCGTAGTTCTCAATGAGAGCTATGAATTACCGTGTTTGTGGGGTGTAATTCAAATGTATTGCAGCTCCATCACGTGCCAAATTACGCCCCCACAAAGACGCCTTCTGAACATACTCTTGGAGGTGTCATAGGCTACTACTTCAGACAAATGTTACACATCATTGATTGTGTCTTACATTGTTTGTTGATTGTGTCCTGCCTTCATCATGAGAAGAGATTGATGATCTTGTCGTGTCCATACCATATTCCGAATAACCTACCATATTTGTTCCTAAATTCACTCTGACATTGCTTAAGTAAACTGGTGACCCAATAGATGTGCATCATGAAGTCACACTTAGAGATGGGCAAATTGATTCTAACGAAGTGGAATTCGTTTAGAATTTCAGGAAAACTTCGGTTCGGAATGAAGTCGTGAACGAAGTGTGCTTTTGATTGATAAAATGGCTGCGAGCACATGGCGTTACATGGGGCAAAGAACTCTGGGAGAAAGAAGGGCATAGCCTGCATAACATGTGCAGAGATGAGGCCACTCAGAGACCGGCGGGATTCTGTGACCTCACCGCACTATATAAGTCCGGGCGCGACGCTGGGAGCTCATACCGCTCTCACTGTACTGAGTAGGGAAGGTGCTGCCGCGGCTGCTTATGATAGCTGATACTAAAGGA
>JAODAL010013200.1:0-92244 GCA_025379985.1 Phyllomedusa bahiana
TAACTCAGTAAAAAAACTTTGTTTTCCCCGCCACAGAAGAAATTCTGTACATAATTCAAAATCCAAAAGGTTAATTAACCTTTTTGGGGGCTTTATTTTCAGAAAAATACACAATTTTTTTAAACGGCACTATAAGCCCAAATTTTTCCGCCATTTTTTGGGGGGGAAATTTTTAAAATCCAAGGGTTACCCAAGCTTCTTAGGGGGTTAAATTTGGAGTCAAATACAGGTGTGTATTTATCATATACAGAATCTTATCAAACAGTGCCCCTGTACATTTTAAACAAACAGTATGTCAGACAAGAGGGGGCAGGCTTTTCCACCTGCGAGGGGCAAGGCAAAAACCTTTCCCCAGGCCCAGGTCGCAGCACAGCAAGGGGCCCGTGCAGCGGGGGTCCCTCGGTGGGCCACAATTTGCCGCTGTCTCAAAGCGGCCGTGGGGCTGACTAGCCACCCAAGGGTTCGGGATTGGTTGACTAGGTCACCCACTTCCCCCCAAATTGACATCGGGACAACCCCACCAAGATTCGGGGGGGAAAAACATCAACACAACTCTTTTTTTGGAAAGGGCCCCGGGGAAACGGGTCAGGGGCCCTCACCTGCCCTCAACCCGCCTCTGCCCCATCCGTTTCCCTCACCCCAGAGATCACTTGGGGGGTCGGGCCCCAGCGCCACAAAATAGCGAGGTTTAACCAATTTGAGGAGGGCATAGTGTTGAGCGTTTGCTTTGGCTATGGGAGATCAAATCGATAGTCGATAGCCGCCCCCCCTATCGAAAAAGGTTTTTTTCCGATATTGAGCACCCATTATGCGCGTTTACCATTAAAGTCGGGGAGAGCAAAAACACCTTCTTTATTAAAACCCAAACAAGGCTGGAGAAGCTGAAACTAACCCACAAATCAAAGGATACGTGCTAAAATCTTAGGCAACACACTTAGGTTAAAAAGCACAGAAAAAAGTCACAGACCATTTACTATCCCTGTCTTGTACAAAAAGCCTGAAACCTTTAAACCCCGCTCACCCACAAATTTAAAAAAGGCCCGAAGGGAGTAAAGAAATTTTAAACCCCTCATTTTACTTGAACTGGACATTGAATAATTTCCCCCGGGCCCTTTAAAAGCAACATGAGGGCCCCCAAAACCCGGGATTTACCCCCACATTTTAAAAAATGCCGGAAAAAAGGGGTTTTTTCAAACCCCCATTTTTTGTTTTCCCCTGGACATTTGAAAAATACCCTTTTCCCGGGGCCCCAGCATGAGCCCCCCAAAACCCGCTGACCCCCCCCATTTAAAAAATGCCGGAAAAAGGAGTCTTTCAAACCCCCATTTTTTTGGGTTTTACTGGGCATTGACTAACCGTCCTGGGCCACAAACAAAGAACCCAAACCGCATGACCCCCACAAATTTTAAAAAAACCGGGAAAAAGATCTTTTTAACCACCATTTTAGTTTTACTGGACATTGAAATTTTATACCTGTCCTGGGCCACAGCATAGCCCCAAACCTGCATGACCCCACAATTAAAAAGTGCCTAATGTAAAAGGAGTCTTCTAACCACCATTTTAGTTTCACTGGAGCATTGGACTATACCTGTCCTGGCCAAAGCATGAGCCAACCTGCATACCCCCACATTAAAAGTGCCGGAAAAAGGAGTCTTTCAACCACCATTTTAGTTTTCACATTGGACTCATTGACTATAGCCTGTCCTGGGCCACAGGCAAGTGCCCCCAAACCGCATGACCCCCACATGTAAACAAAAGAGTGCCGTAAAAAGGTGTCTTACAACCACCATTTTAGTTTCACTGGACATTGACTATACCTGTCCCCTGGGCCACAGCATGATCCCCGACACACCTGCATGGACCCCCACATTTTAAAAAGTGCTCTGGTACAAAAAGGAGTCTTTCACCACCATTTTATTTCACTGGAAATTGACGATACCTGTCCTGGTCCACAGCATGATCCAGGGCCGAATGTTACAGTGGGGTGCTTTGAAAGCCCATGCGGCGTCCCCGTCTACTATTAACACGCAGTTTGAAAATGCCCTGAGTGACGCAGCAACGAAAACTGTCGGGCTGAAGCAGAGTGCGGAAGCGAAGTGTGAGAACTCCAGCTTCCACTGTACACAGTCAATACCAGGGTAGCGGCTTGCCCCCCTCCGTATGAGTGTGGATCAATTGAGGCTTCACTTGGAAATACTGTGGTTAACGCTCCTGTTACACCTAGGTGCCCTTTATCTTGGCATTCTTTTTTCTCATTATACTCAACGTTCCTGGAGGCAATTGGCTCTGTACGTTGTTCTCTGTCCGTGCTCCATACTCCATGTCTCCTCTTGAATAACCTACATCTGGTCAAGTTTTCCGTGTACCTCCCTTGTACAAATCATAGGAATTTTTTAACAGCTATTATGTACATGCAAGTTTTTTTTAGTACTTTAATTCGAGAAAACACATTTTAAAATAGGATGGAATCCCACCATGTCATTGTTTCTCTTTTTTTCATTGTATTAAATGGTTGGTCTCACTACAGGATTGATAGCTATGTTAAAGATCTTGCAAAAAGCAAGTCATTTTGCAATATGTGTGTGGTCCATTAACAAGTTCCTACCTATTCCTTGTTTCTGAACAGCACACCATCACCCTAGAGGCACTCTTGACAATTAATGGAAGAACTAATGTCTGGTTAGATAACAACATTTTTTAGAATACGGACCTGTAATAAGCTGCATGTCACAGCAAAATGCCCCCAAAAATTCAACGCATGAGACCTCTTGAGTCCACTTGGTCAATTGTGAAAGAACAAATGTCTGTTATAAAAACATTTTTTTTTATAATAGGACCTGACTATCAAGAGTATTGCTGCATTTCTCAAAGCACCATGGACCCAAAAAATTATTAAAAATGACTTCTCATTCCCTCTGTTAAAAGATTGTGAGGGAGGAAATTCCACTTAGAAGCCACATTTCTGTTCCAAAGGACCATAATTATAGCATTTTATCTCACAGCAAATGTGACCCCAAAAAAATTATAAAGTATGACTTCTCAGCCACTATTAAAAATTGTTAGGGAAAATGCCACTTAGAAGGCCACATTTCTGAGTTTCCAAAGGACCATGAATTATAGCTTATCTTACAGCAACATGACCCCCAAAAATTATAAAAATTACTTCTCAGCCACTATAAAAAATATGACGAAAGGTATGAGTGAGAAATGCCACTTAGAAGTCACATTTCTGTTCAACGGACCATGATATAAATGCTGTATCTCACAGCAAACATGACTCAAAACATTGACAATGCGAAAACTTCTTAACTTCTCCTCACAGGCCAACGTCAAGCAAAACCAGCAAAATGTTGGAAAAGAAATAAAAATTGCAGTAAGAAATTGATCATTTTAAAAAAAGTTTTCTAGAGGACCATTTCTGTTTGAAAAGGAATGTGAAGTAGACGGGCAACTAATCCGTTGACCTCGGCAATTGGTGCACCAACATCATCAAGATCCATGCCTGATTCATCGTTGATGAAAGTCAAACGATCCACATTATCCTGGTGGAAAGCCGGATGCGTTATGTCTGTAATGACTCGCTCAGCTGTGCTTAATGTCCGCTCTGATATGACGCTTATTTTGTGCTGCTGGGCAGGACAACACCGCTATGGCGGTGATACAAGCCCAGCTCGGGCCATTTTCGTCCATTCATTGGATACCATAAGTCTATTGGTCCGGTACACACATCAAAAACATCGTGTGTTGAGACGCAGAAGTCGTGAACCATGATCTTAAGCTGATCTCTGTGTGTTGCAATGTTTGGCCCTTGCATTGCATGCGTCGGTGAGGTGTAAACAAAGATTGCCATAGGTCACCCATTATAGGCTTCTGCCAACCTTGCCTGCTGCTGCGCGCTACGCCTAATTGGCACTACAAACTGCTGTCACTCGCTGAATGTTGTTCCAACCCGTGACATTTGGGAAACGTGAAGCAGAACGCAACAGATTTCACCATTTGAATAATCAGCAATTACTCCATTTCCTGCCATTTTACTCTCTATTTGGTGGTGGACGGAAAGTGCTGATTTTTGTTTTGTCCGGGATCCATGAGGGTGGCCACCCAGTAACTGTTGTTCATTTTTTTGAAGGCTTAATGCGAGGATCATGTTGGAGCACTGGGTCAGGGCACTAGCAAACTGGATCTTCCTCATCTTCCTCTCCCGCCTCAAATTCGCGCCAACCTCTTTCCCCAAGGCAAGGGACGTCGTAACCATCTTGTCAAGGAATACCTCCTCCTCCCCTCCTCCTCCTCCTCCGCTGCCCACCCTGCACAGCGCTTCAACGGAGCCCTGACTTGCCTGAGATGATGCAACCCTGAGTCAGCTGTAATGCGCCCACCTTGCACTAGCTCTGGACCCCGAACCACTGCCTAATGAAGACCGATGACATTGTGAAACTGTCGGGCCTTGTGGATTTGACGGAGAGAAAGGCTCCGTGTCCGCATCTGTGTCCGTCTCCTCCTCCGTCGCTGGCGGACCTGTTGTTTCAGAGTGTCCAACGATCGTTCCAGAACTAAGATCACCACAATGCTCATGCTGACAAGGGCATTGTCCGCACTGACCATTTTGGTGGCTTCTTCAAAACTGGCAAGGATGGTGCAGAGCTCTTTCACCTGCCTCCACTCTCGGTGGTTCAACACCCCGAGGTCCGCACCGCTGCTTGTCAGGCCATGTGTCACTTCGTACTGCGTAATGGCATTGCGCTGCTGCCACAATCGCTGGAGCATGTGGAGGGTGGAATTCCAGCGTGTTGCCACGTCAACAATGAGACGGTTGACGGGAGGCCGAGCTGACGCTGCAACGCAGCCAGGCGGGACGAAGCAGGGTGCGAACTCAGACCTCGAGCCTTCTTCAGCAGGCAGTCCAGACCCGGGTAGCTCTTTAGAAATTTCTGGACGACAAGGTTCATGACATGTGCCAGGCAAGGGATGTGCTCCAGCCTACCGATCTTAAGGGCGGCCAGCAGATTTCGCCCGTTATCGCACACCACCTTGCCTGGCACAAGGTTCTTGTCACCCAGCCAGCGCTCGCTCGTTGCTTAGAGCCGTCCACAGCTCCTGACCTGTGTGTGGACGGTCTCCAAGGCAGATTAATTTCAACACGGCCTGGTGTCTCTGGGCACGTGATGCCCCCAGAGGACCTTGGGGGGAAAGTTACCTGCACCATCCCTTCGGTTTTGAAGAGCGTGCGCCGAGCCTGAGAGCCACCGTCACCCCCAGAGACATCCACCCAGCTCACCCAGTGAGCTGTCACAGAGATATAGCGGCCTTGGCCGTGCTTACTAGTCCATGTGTCGGTGGTGAGATGGACTTTTTCGGACACAGATGCAGACAACGCGCTTGAAATTTTAGATGACACGTGGCTGGCCAGGGCAGGGACGGCTTTTCTGGCAAAGAAATGCCTGCTCGGGATCTGGTATTGGCAAGGGCCATGACGTGGCGGAACCCATCTGTGTCCACCAGACGGAAAGGCAACATTTCCAAGGCCAAAAGCCTGGCAATGCCGACATTCAGGCTTTTGGCTTTGGGATGGTTTGGGTTAAAGTGTTTCTTCTGCTCCCAAACCTGGAAGACAGAAGGCTGGCTGCTAGACTGGCCGCTGTACGGCGTGCAGGTCGTCAAACTGGCGGAAGGAGAAGGGTAGGATGGGTCTCTGGTGGTGCTGGTGGTACTCGGGCGACGGTGGAGGCTGAAGCGGAGGCTGATCCCTGATCATGACTCTGAGAGACATGGGCAGCTGAGGAACGCTTGGTGGTGGCGGAGGAGGAGGAGGCGGAGACAGAGGGTGTGACAGTGGTTGGAGGCCCGGCGTCGGTCTGGCCTTTTTTGGCCAAGTGTTCCCTCCATTTCAACTCATGCATTCGCTGCATGTGACTAGACATGTTGGTGGTGGTTAACCACTTAAGGTTCTTGCCTCTACTTATGCGTTTACGGCAAAGGCGGCATATGACATCGCTGGTGAATCAGAGGCTTGCTCAAAGAAGGCCCAGGCTTGAGAGGTCCTGGACCTTTTTGACGGCGATAAGCGAGGAGCGGGGTTTGCGCTGACCGTGGCTGGCGGAATCATATCAGCGGACTTCTGCGACCGCCCTCTCCCTTTTTGTGGCGGGACCCGTATTGACACTACCCCATCGTCTTCCTCCTCGTCCACTGATGAAGCGCTCGCAAGCAAATTCTGCGGAAAAGACCAGGATGGATCCGCAATGTCGTCATCATCATCATCATCATCAACACAGGTGACTTGGTCGTCCTGACTTTCTGCATCCAGAAGCTGCGGGCTACAAGCAAGGGCACTGCAAGGCGTTGCCGACCGCCCGGGATTTTGCCGATTGACCGCTTCCTTCACCTCCTCTGATGGCATCAGTAACTGGGCGTCAGAGCAGAAAATCATCCTTTTTGCCTCTTGATCTTTTAACATGCCTTCTGACCCCAACCGCATTTTGTCATCAAAGAGGTCTTCAGAAATGGATTATCCACAGTGGTGGGTACACGAGTTGACATTTGGGCTGCTTCATGTTGGACAGATGCTGATGATGCTGATGACGACATTTGTGGCCGTGACTGCGAGGACGAGGAGGTAAGACTGCTAGATGCAGGTTGCATTAACCACTGAAGGACAGATTGGCGACGATGTTCGTTACTTAGATTCACAGGGCCCTGACCCAGCGATGACAGGCCTGACGGTCCTGCAACTGACGATCCGCTGGCATGCGTGTTGTCGCCAGCACTGGAAGGAGCACCTTCTCTCGTACCTCTACCTCCATGTGCTACCCCCCTCTTTGCTCGCTTACCACCTGCATTTCGCTCCATGTTCAGAAATATAAAAATTTGAGAGGTATGGAATAGTTTTGGAAAGTCTCTTATTAAAAGACGGCAAATCACAGCTATTCTCAAATCCCTCTAATCAAAACAAAATTTGCTGGGATTCAAATTATAACTGCAATGTGTCTAACATCAAATCTGTAGCTGGGCAAAAGTCCAAAAAACACGAACTGTTATGGTTTGTTATTAATAAACGTATTTTTGCACCTTTTCATTACACCTGTGTAATATAGAATTGCTGTTTTAAAGATTTACGTAGAAGCTGCTCAATGACAATTTGCTGGTGCTCAAAAGTCAAAAAACACGTAACTGTTATGTTTTGAATATAATAACCTTATATTTTGCACCTTTCAATTCACCTGAGGTTAATATAGGAATTGCTGTTTTAAGATTTACGTAGAATGCTGCGTCAATGAACAGTGCTGGGTGCGCAAAAAGTCCAAAAAACCCGTAACTGTTTGATGTTTTGGTATAATAAACGGTATTTTTTTGCAACCTTTTTCAATTCACCTGTGGTGAATATAGAATTGTCTGGTTTTTTAAGATTTACGTAGATGCTCGCGTCAAATGAACAGGTGCTGGGTGCGCAAAAGTCAAAAAACATGTAACTGTTTATGTTTTGATATATTAAACGGTATTTTTGCACCTTTCAATTCACCTGTGGTGAATAAAGAAATTGCTGTTTTAAGATTTACGTAGAATGCTGCGTCAATGAAACAGTGCTGGGTGCGCAAAAGTCAAAAACACGTAACTGTTATTATGTTTTGATATAATAAACGGTATTTTTTTTGCACCTTTCAATTCACCTGTGGTGAATATAAATTGTCTGTTTTTAAGATTGTTACGTCGATGCTGGCGTCAATGAACAGTCTGGGTGCGCAAAATGTCAAAAAACCACGTAACTGTTTATGTTTTGATATAAATAAACTATTTTTTTTTGCACCTTTCAATTCACCTGTCCGGCGAATATAAGAATTGCTCGTTCTTTCAGCGTCTTCCTACGTACTAGCTGCATAACTGACGTGCAGCTACTCTCACCAACTAACACGAAACTTGTTATGGTTTTATATAATAAACGTATTTTTGCGACCTTTCAATTCACCTTGGTGAATATTAGAATTGGCTGTTTTAAAGATTTACGTAGATCTGCGTCAATGAACAGTGCTGGCGGTGGCGCAAAGTCAAAAGACAAACGTAGACTGTTATGTTTTTGATATATTAAACGGTATTTTTGTTGGCAACCTTTCAATTCACCTGTGGTGAATATAGAATTCTGTTTTAAGATGTACGTAGATGCTGCATCAATGAACAGTGCTGGGGCGCAAAAGTCAAAAAACACGTAACTGTTATGTTATGATATAAATAAAGGCGTTATTTTTTTTGCACCTTTCAATTTCACCTGTTGGTGAATATAAGAATTGCTGTTTTAAAGATTTACTTAGATTTCTGGCGTTAATGAACAGTGCTGGGTGCGCAAAAGTCAAAAAACACGTAAATGTTATGTTTTGATATAATAAACGGTATTTTTGCACCTTTCAATTCACCTGTGGTGAATATAGAATTGCTGTTTTAAGACTTTACGTCTAGATCTGCAGTCAATGAACAGTGCTAGGGTGCGCAAAAGTCAAAAAAACACGTAACAGTTATGTTTGATATAATAAACGGTCTTTTTGCACCTATCAATTCACCTTTGGTGAATATAGAATTGCTGTTTTAAAAAGATTTACGTAGTGCTGCGTCAAGAACGTGCTGTGTGCGCAAAAGTCAAAAAACACGTAAGCTGTTATGTTTTGATAAAATAAACGGTATTTTTGCACTTTCAATTTAACGCCTTGTGGTGAATATAGAATTGCTGTTTTAAGATTTACGTAGATAGCGGCTCAATGAACAGTGCTTGGGGTGCACAAAAGTTCCAAAAAACACGTATCTGTTTATGTTTTTGGGTATAATAAACGGTATTTTTGCACCTTTCAATTCACTGTGGTGAATATAGAATTGCTGTTTTAAGATTTACGTAGATGGTGCGTTCAAGTGAACAGTGCTGGATGCGCAAAAGTCAAAAAACACGTAACTGTTATGTTCTGGATATAATAAACGGTAATTACTCTGCACTCTTTCCACAATTTCACCTGATGGTGAAATATATAATTGTCTGTTTTAAAGATTTTAAGTAGATGCTGCGTCAATTAACAGTGCTAGTGTGCGCAAAAGTCAAAAAACACTAACTGATTATGTTTGTATAATAAACGGTATTTTTTTGCACCTTTCAATTCTCCCTGTGGTGATAATAGAAATTGCTGTTTTAAAGATTTGGTAGATGCAGCGTCAATGAACACTGCTGTGTGCGCAAAAGTCAAAAAACACGTAACTGTTTATGTTTTGATATAATAAACGGTATTTTTTGCCCTTTCAATTCACCTGTGGTGAATATAGAATTGCTGTTTTAAAGATTTACTAGGATGCGCGACATGAACAGTTGCTGGGTGCGCAAAAGTCAAAAAACACGTAACTGTTATGTATTTTTTTTTTGATATAATAAACGGTATTTTTTGCAACCTTTCAATTCAACCTGTGGTTAATTATAGAATGCTGTTTTTAAAATTACGTAGATGCTGCGTCAATGAACAGTGCTGGGTTGCGAAAAAGTCAAAAAACTCACATAACTGTTATGTTTGATATAATAAAACCGGTATTAATTTGCACCTTTCAATTCACCTGTGGTGAGCTATAGAATTGCTGTTTTAAGATTTACGTAGATGCTGCGCAATGAACAGTGGGCTTCGGGTGCGCAAAGGTCAAAAAAAAAAACACGTAACTGTTATGTTTTGATATAATAAACTGAATTTTTTATTTGCACCTATTAATTCACCTGTGGTGAATATATAATTGCTGTTTTAAGATTTTCTTAGATGCTGCATCAATGAACAGTGCTGGGTGCGCTAAAAGTCATAAAACACGTAACTGTTATTTTTGATATAATAACGATATTTTTTGCACCTTTCAATTACCTGTGGTGAATATAGAATTGCTGTTTTAATATTTAACTAGATGCGCATCAATGACATGATGGTTTGCGCGAAGAAGTCAAAAAAACACGTAAATGTTAGTTTTTGGATATAATAAACGGAATTTTTTTTCTACCTTCAATTCACCTGTGGTGAAATAGAATTGCTGTTTTAAGATGACGTAGATCTGCATCAATGAACGTGCTGGATGCGCAAAAGTCAAAACAACGTAACTGTTAGTTTTGATAATTAAAAAACGGTATTTTTTTTGCACCGTTCAATTCACCTGTGTGAATATAGAATTGCTGTTTTAAGTATTTACGTAGAATTCTGCGTTAATGAACAGTGCTGGTGCGCAAAAGTCAGAAAAAACAACGTAAACTGTTAAGTTTTTGATATAATAAACGTATTTTTGCACCTTTCAATCACTGTGGTGAATATAGAAATTGCTGTTTTAAGATTTACGTAGATGGCTGCTTCAATGAACAGTGCTGGTGCGCAAAAGTCAAAAAACATGTAACTGTTAAGTTTTTGTATAATAAACGGTAATTTTTGTGCATCCTTTCCATTCACGCTGTGGTGATTTATAGAATTGCTGTTTTGAAGAATTATACGATCTTATCGCATGCTCCCTCCGAGCTTCAATGAACATGCTGGTTGCGCAAAAGTCAAAAAACACGTGAACTGATTAGGTTTTGAATAAAATAACACGGTATTTTTTGCACCTTTCAATTCACACTGTGGTGAATATAGAATTTCTGTTTTAAGATTTACCGTAGATAGCTGCGTCAATGAACAGTGAGCTGGGTGTCGCAACAAGTCAAAAAACACGTTAACTGTTAATGTTTTGATATAATAAAGCGGTATTTTTTACCACCTTTCAATTCAACCTGTGGTGAATATAGAATTGCTGTTTTAAAGATATTACGTAGATTCCTGGCGTCAATGAACAGTGCTGGGTGCGCATAAGTCAAAAAACACGTAAACGTATGTTTTGATTAATCAACGTTAATTTTTTGCACCTTTCAATTCACCGTGGTGAATATAGAATTGTCTGTTTTAAAGATTTACGTAGAAGCAGCGTCAAATGAACAGTGCTGGGTGCGCAAAAGTAAAACAAACAACGTAACTGTGATGTTTTCGTACGATACACGGTATATTTCTTCCTGCGCCAACAAACCAACCTACGTGCGCTACCTACAAACGATTTTCGCGCTGCTCTTTGTCTAATTTTAAAGTCCACCGTGGATATATCAACAGTCACATGTGTAATGGGTAAAATGAACCCTTTCTGAAATATATACTGATAATAAAAGTGGATGTTTTGCAGCTAACAAAGAGACCTGCAGTTACTAAAAATGTGTTTATCCCAATATAAGTTCAGGCTGCACCAATATCACAGGAAATATTTCAAATAGCAAACTGTTAATATATAAAGATATTCACTACAATGTCTTAGCACCTAATCTTTGGTGAACTTGTATCCAGTGTTCTTTATAGATAGAGCTTTGTCGTGTTCGCCCGGCCCCCCCCCCGCCCCCCCCCCGCTCCCGACCCCCCGTGAATTTACAGGGGGTAGATGCTGCTTTAAAAATTTTTATTTAAAAAAAAAAACCCTACAAAAAAATTTTCCCAAATTTTAAACTAACTAAATTGGAAGGATCACAGCAAATAGTAGGGGTTTTCTCTGTGCAAAAAAGATTAATTTGCTGAGCTTTTTTCCCAAAAGGGCAGAGCGGGGTCCTACCCCCTATTGAGACGCTTGGAGCCCCTTGGGGCTGAAACGGGAAAAACGTGTTCTATGTAAAACAGGTCATGTGTTTTTTCCAGCCAATTCGAAACCCAAACCCTTTCCCAAATCATGACGGGGCCCCACCCCATCCCCACCCTGCTCTATTTGTAATCTCATTTGCGGCCCGGGCCCAAAAATTACAGGAACGCCGAAAAAGGTGCATTTTAAAAAAGATGATGCACAGTTTTTTAACCCTTTAATTTAAATCGCTTGATCGGGAAAATTTCCGATCACCTAAAAACCTTCCCCGATTTAAATTTTTTTGTCGAAAAAAAATCGCTCAACACTAGTCCAAACTCCTCCATAGCTAGAATGGGGCTTTTTTCGTCCTATTTGTTTGGCCCGGGGGTTTATGCCGCCCCAATGAGACCCGGTTTTCAGGATTTGAATTACTGTTTTTCCCGGGAAATTTCCAATTTCATATTTTTTGTTATTGTGCCGTTCCCCGAGTTTGGGAAAGTGATTTTTTTTTTTTTTAAGAAGTGTATTTTGTACTTCAGCCCCCTTTCCCTGAAAATGTTTTCCGCCTTTTTAAAGGCGATTTTTTTGGGAATAAACACCCTGCTGCAACGGGGGGGGGCGGAGCGCCGAAAATTTTCGGGTCGCGATCTTGGGACCCCGTTTCCCCTCCATTTTCCGACCCCTGTTTTCACTTCCCCCTCGGACGGGGGATTTAAAACCCAAAAAAATTTTGGGGACCCCCCTTTAAAAAGGGCCCGTTTTTTGTTTCCCAAAACTCCCCCCGGGACATGGGGAATGATTTCTCGTCGCCCCAAAGCCTGTTCGCATGGGAACGTTTTCTGGGCCCCCCGGGCCCGCCCGGCCCCAAACCCCGCACTGCACCCCACACCTGGCAAGGCGCGGGGGAAATTTTTTACCCCATGTATGAGTGCACTTCCTCGGACAGCAAAAGCATAGGGCAGCCCGCACGGGGGCCCATTTTCCCCCGCCTTCGCCTCATAGGGGCGGGCGAGGGCGGGGGAAACTTTACTTGATATGTATAAAGCGCCCCCGGGGCCGCGACATAAATCAGGCACAATTCCCCGGGAAAATTTAAGGGGAAAACGGCGCCTCGCCCCCGGCGGGATTCTTTCTTGGGGGCCCTAAGACTTTAAATAAATTCCCCAAAATACAAAAAAGGGAGCACCATTTCCAAAAAAAGACAAAAACCATCTTTTAAAAAAGGCCCAAACCAAAACCACATGTTTTTGATAGAAATGAATAGAAGTGGAACTCTTCTCACTACTGCAAAAAGAGGATAGCGTAGGGGGGCGCAGGGGGACCTAAAAATTTCCCGGTTCCCCTAAAACCTGACGTAAAATTGTTTTTTGGTCAAAAAGAAACTATTTGAGCTTCAAAATAAATTCCAACAGATCCAGTATAAAAAAAATAAAATAAAATCATACATAGAATCAATATGTGATTTAAAAAAAAAAAAAAAAAAACATACCAGCTTGGGGACCATGCATATGTACAATGTTGGAATTAGAGATGGGCGAATTTCCCGCCAAAAAACCCTTTCGGTCCCGGTTTCTTTGGAATGAAAAACGTTAAAAAAAAAGCTAAATTTTAAGGCCCGGGGAAAAGCCTGCAGGGGGGGTAGAAGTTTTGTCCCCGCTTAAAAATACAAAAGGGAGCTTTGGTTTTTGGTTTTCATACAAAAGTTGTGGGTTTTAAATATGACAAGCAAATGAATGGGTGCCGTTTTAGAAACGCTTCACTAAAAATTTCCCTTTGGGGACTTAATAGGGCCCCAAAAATGACCAAAAAATAGAAGCGGGAATTTTTAAAACCTGATAAAAACTTCCCGCGAAAGCCCGGAAAAAAAAAACTGAGGGGTCAGGGGGGAAACCCTCAGTGACAGTTGTGGAGGGGATGGTGGGAGCCACAGCACATGAGGTCAAACAGTGGCACAATACATTCTGGAGGTGGGAAAAAAAAGGAAATAGGGGCCCCAGAGTGGGACCAAATTTTAAAACCAACCCCGTTTGGGGGGGTAGGTTACGTCAGCAGCCCCAGGGAAAAGCAAAAGGCAGGGCAGTGGTGGGACCCAAAGACATTCTGGGGGTGGCCCCAAAAAAAAGTAGGGCCCCAGAGTGGCACAATAACCAGTGTGGAGGTCCGGGCAGCAAACCACAGCCAGCAAACCCTGGGGGTCGATAGTGGCACCTGGGCATTCTGGGGGTTGGGAAAAAAAGGAGTAGGCCACAAGTGGCAAATTACACAGTGTGGAGGTTACGGCAGGGGTGAAACCTGAGGTTTAAAAGTGGCACAATGAACCTTTTTGGGGGGGTGACAAAAAACGGAGTAGGCCACAGGTGGCCCCAATTTAAAAAGTGGGGGTAGGGCTTGGGAGCAAACAGCATGAGGTTTAGACAGTTGGGCCCAAAGACATTCTGGGGTGGCAAAAACAGGGGTAGGGCCCCCAGATTTGGGCCCCAAAGACACGTGGGGGGAGGGACGGCAGCACACCATGAGGGCAGACAGTGGCCAAAACTGACATTCTTTGGGGTTGCAAAAACAGGAGTAGGGCCCCAGAGGGCACAATGAAACAGTGTGGAGGGCACGGAGCCCTCCACAGGAAGGGAGCAAAGAGGGCAGGCAGTGGCCAAAGACATTCTGGAGGGGGTCAAAAAAAGTAGTAGGCCCCCAGAGGGCACAAAGACAGAGTGTGGAGGTTTTTGGCAGCAGGCATGAGGTCAGACGTGGCCAACCCAAAACATTCTGGAGGGGGCCCAAAAAAAGGGGTAGGCCCCCAGGGGTAACACGATTTACACAATGTGGAGGTCACGGGAGCAGCACATGAGGCAGACAGTGGCACCCTTTTAAATTCTGGAAGGGGGCCCAAAAAAAAGGAGTTTGGGCCACGAGTGGCACAATGAAACAGTTTTGGGAGGTCACGGCACCACAAAAGCCCAGCAGCATAGGTCAAAATTGGGAACAATGACAGAGTGTGGAGGTAGGGGGGCAAAAACCCGGGCCCCGGTAAAAATTTGGGGGTAGGCAAAATGAAGAAAACTGTCAGCAGATGTGTGGGATCAGGCGGGTTGGGGGGGCATCAAATAGTGCCTGAGGCAGGTAGTTTTTAAAACCAAATAATTTCCACAGTTTGGTTAAATGTCATGGCTGATTTAGCCCGACGCCTAAGGCTTGGTGTTTTGGAAATTCTGGCCCATTCCCCCCTGAATTTTTCTTACAAAAGGGCATTTTGTACCAAATTTCCTGTGGACAAGCGGGTTCTCCTTGGGGTTAAAAAATGGCTCCCCCCCCGCAAAGGGAAAACCCGCTTTATGCCATACTTTCTGCTCGGGGGAGGACAGCTTCTCCACTGCAAAAACCCGGGAATTTTTCCCGGCCCAAACATCCAGTTTGGGGGTTTTTTCTTTTCCCCTGTTTTTCCCTTTTGGGGAAAATTTGGTTTTGTTCATCCTCGCCTTTTTGTGGCCCCAGGGGCCCAGACCACATAGTAGATCTCTGGCTGAGGGAACCGGTTGGGACAGAGACGGGTTGAGGACAGGTGAGGGCCGCTCTCCCCGCTCCCGGCCATGCCAACTAACGGTTTTGTCTGACGTTCCCACCGACTCTTGGCTGGGGTTGTCAGATGTCATCTGGGAGGAAGTGGATGACCTAGTCAACCAATAAAGAACTATTGGGTTACTGAATAACACATGGCCGCTAGATGACAGCGGCAGTTGTGGCCTCACAAAGTGACCCCTACTGCGACGTCCCCTTGCTGTGCTGCGACCATAGACCTGCTCCAGGAATGTTTGTGCCACTGCCACTCGCAGGTGAAGAGCCTGCCACCTCTCTGTCTGACATACTGTTTGTTCTAAAATGTACAGACACTGTTTGATGAAGATATCTGCATATGATAAATACACATCCTGTATTTGACTCTAAATGAACCCAGTAACAAGCTTGGGTAACCCTTGGATATAAATTGCGCTCCACACAAATGGCCAGGAAAAATTTACTTGTATGTGCCGTTTAAAAACACTGTGTATTTTACTGAATATAAAAGCACAAACAGGCTTAATTAACCTTCGGATATGAATTATACTACAGGAAAAATGTATTTTTTGGTGGTGAAAAAGAACGTTTCTTTTACTAAGTACAACTGCAGAAAAATACTTAGTTAACCCTTGGATGTAAATTGCGCAAAATAATTGAACAACCAAAAACTACCAGCTTTATAGCGTGTTACAATGGCGTGTATTTTACGGTACACAACAAGAGGAAAACTTGTAATTAACCTTCGGTTATGAATTATGCTGCAGGAAAAATTTCCTTTTTGGCGGTGAAAAATACGGTTTCTTTTAGTCACCACAACAGCAGAACAACGCTTAATTAACCCCTGGATGTAAATTGCGCAAAAGAATTGAGCAGCCAAAAATTAAGTGGTATTTGGATTGTAAAAACGCTACAGAAGAACAGCCAAACCAGGGTAAAGGTGATGCCTGAGCCAGACCTGTGGTATTGGCTCTACACTGCACTGTATGTATGACCTGCAGAAGAACAGACCAGGGTAAAGGTGGTGCCTGAGCCAGACTTGTGATATTGGCTCTACACTGCCCTGTATGTATGACCTGCAGCAGAACAGATTCCTACATTCTGTTGCATTCTACACTGCCTTAAAGCTATTTGTAATTGGCCTATCAGCACCAGGATTCATAGCATGTTGCCCTAAGAGAGGTCCATAAAGACCAGGGATGATGAGTTTGGTATGGAGGAATTTAAATTGCTGCAAATTAGATGCTTCTTGCGACCGCAACAAAATTAAACAGTGATATTTCTCAGCGGAACCTTTTAATCAGAGGTATACTTGGAGCTCCCATTGAAATCAATGGAAGAGTACTGATGAGCTCTTTCTCCAAAACAGAGAGGTTTTGGAGCTCAATCTTAAAGGGGTTTTACCACCATGTAATGTTGACGTGGGAACGTCCAAAATGGGTATTTAATCACTTTTCTAAATATATGTTATTAAAAAAAGTGAAAACTTTGAGAGCTACAGCATTTCTCAACCCCCCTTGGTTACCACAAAGCTTCCCCTAGTCAAGACCCAGGAGCTGAAAGGCCACGCTTGCGTGAATCACTTCTTATATGATGACAGGCAGAATGAATGGTCTTTTAAGGCACCGGGTAGCAATATGTTTTCTTTTGTATACAGAATAACTAGCTGTAGTGTTATTCGATCCCTGCTTGATCTGATGAAGAAGCTGTCAATCTGCAGTTTAGAATAGGTGTTCTCATTTGTATACAGAATTCACAAGTTATAGTTTGATTATTTGAGTGAACATGTCACAGGATCCCCTTATGCAGGGCTCTGTTCTCTGGCTGTGTGTGTCTGTGTGCATCTCTGTCAGCTCCGTGATTTGTTTACATTACATAAGCTGCTTAGCAGATAAGGTTTCTCCTTACAGTGCCGCCTGAGGCTCTGTGTCTTGCTGTATTGAATCCACTGTTGTACTGTTTATTAGTTCATTTAAGTTTTGAGACGCTCCCTTGGATTCCTCACTCCCCCCTCCCTCTCCCTCTCTCCCCTGCAGCTTCATGACTCAGCGTGATTTGTTGACATCTTGCTCTCATGCTGAACGGAGGTCAGTACTTGGTCTGGTGGCAAATCCCCTTTAAGAGAGGTGTGGGTGATGATGGCATATCCTATTAGTGTGCGATCAATGTGTCTGGTGGGAATAATATTTAATTTAGAAAAAGTTAAAATTATAAATAATAATAAGGCCTTATGTCAGAGAAGTCATGTAGTGGTGCTAAATAGCAGAAAGATGGCAACTTATTTCCTACAAAAATGTTCAATATTCTTGCACCTGAGTGAGACAACTGAACCATTCATTGGCAAACTGAAGACATGATAATACCCAGCTGGCTTTCTATACTACCTACTGTAGGTATTTCTATCACGCATGGCTTAACAAATTATTGGAAAAGTCACATATTTATACACTGAAGGAAATTAGAATGTTGATGGACATAAATGACGCAAAGTAGGAACAGCTGGAGCCATAATATTATAAAACTTCTGTTGTCCTATTAGATCTTTGTCATGGTTTCTGATGCCCCCACAAAGTCTGTAGAACACATTACTTTAATGATGGGGATAAATCAATTTTTTCTGTTCTGAGTGACACAGGCTGTCATGAGTTTGTACTCCCAGCTTATACAGTGTCTCTGTTTGTGATGTGTGCTTCACACATTTAGATTAGACATTAATATGTTGTCTGGATTTGCACCATTCTGTATCACCCAAGGAATGTAACGTTTTTGATGTTCTGTAGGTGCCAAATCATGGAGCAGATCTGAATCAGAGGACAATAAAACTTTAACTGTCCTTATCTATGATTTACTTCTACAACTTACTACTCCAGCTGCTTAGCTCCATTCTCACATTAAAGCTTTCTTTTTTGTCTCTCACTTTCACACCACTTCCTCCTCTTGCCCTCTCTTTTATGGGGTCTCTAAAGGTCAGTCATGGGTCCTCCACTTTTCTCTATCTAAACTTTTGACCTCGGTCATAGCATCACATAGCTTTCAGTACCACGTGTATGCTGATGTCACCCAACTTTAAACTGTCCATATCTTCCTTTTTCTCCTCCCCCCTCCTTTAACTAAACATGGAGAAAACTGAATTCATCATCTTTCCACCATCCCACTCTATCCTGCCACCTGATCTATCTATCAAAGTCAATGGCTATACACTTTCACCAGGCCCACAAGTTGGCTGCCTTGGGGTGACCTTTAAATCCTCCCTATACTTCAAGCCACACATCCACCTCTGCCTGCCGCCTCCACTTGAACATTTTTCTTGAATCTGCTCATTCATTTACTTCAATACCAAAAAAATGCTGGTCCATGCCCTTGTCATCTTCTGCCTAGAGTACTGCAACATCCTTCTTTTCAATCTATCCTCAACTCTCCTCTCAGTTAACCCACCTCTCTTCTCACTACTCATCTGTCTCTTTCCTTTACCAATCCCTTCATTGGCTTCCTGTTGCACAGCAAATTCAATTAAAATTGCTAACCATGACCTACAAGGCTCTGCATAATCTCCCTCTCATACATCTCTGCCTTATTCTCCATATAACTCCCCTCATGCAGTCTCCTCTTCTCATAGGACCTTCTTCTCTACTTTCCCCATATCAGAAAATCACCCGCCAGTCTTCAAGACTTATCCTGTGCTTCACCCATACTCTGGAACTCACTAACCCAACACTTTAGACTCTCCTACCATTTATGACTTTAAAAAGTGAACTGAGAACCCATCTTTTCAGGAGCCTCCACCCTACAATGTCCCTTCTGCCCATACACCAGCTAACACACATTTCCATCCCTCATCTTCTGTCTCCTTTCTCATCCCTTATAGATTAGAAGCAGAGGCATAACTATAGGGGGTGCCGCGGCAGCAGTTGCTACCAGGTCCTGCAGCCTGAAGGGGCCCAATAGCCCTTCTGTCCCATAAGAAGACAACAGTATTATAAATGGCGCATGGTATCTGAGGGGCCCCATTTCACTTTTCGCACTAGGGCACATGAGCTTGAAGTTACGCCTCTGATTAAAAGCTATTGAAGTCCGGGTCCTCTCTCCCTCTGCATAATTTGTTAGTCAATTAATGTTGCCATTGTACTTTGTTTGGTCTTATGTTTAATGGTCTTGACGAAGCGTAGAGCGAAACATGCGTTGGAGTTGCACGAGCCTTGCCCGGTTACTAAACCGCAGGGTTAAGTAGAGAATTATAATTGTATAACTATAATTGTATTTATTCTTTATTGTACATTATACTTGTGTGGGTTTTTGCAGTATATAGAACAGTCAGGTCCATTTACATATTGAATAATTGAGTGTGGGTAAGGGGCTTGCTCTTTTACTTTCCTTTAGGTGTTGACATATTAAATTATTTTAATTGTAATCAATAAAATATGGTATATATATATATTTTTTTTTTACTTGTGTTTGCGACATGTTATTGGTGATTTTCTTATGTTGTATATGTAACTCTCCTCAAATATATAGCAGCACCCTGGGATTTAGGGCATGTTCACACGGCTTATTTTGAGGTGCATTTCACCACGTACTTTGCGGCGCACTGCGCTCTAATACGAGCGAAATACGCCCCAATCATTACAGTAATCCACAGTTCTTATAGAGAACTATGGATTACGCCTCCTCTCCCTGCTCGTACAATGCGATCGTGACAGTGCCGCGAGTAATGCATGTCTATGGGGCCGATCAGCGCGACTCCCGAACACCCGGTGTAATTGCAGGGCGTATAGTACGCCCCGCAATTAAGCCGTTTGAACTTACCCTAATAGTGCATCAAGATAAATAATAATAATAATAATCACTCTTTTTCTTCACCACACGGTTCCACTGTCAGTGAATAGATTTGTGTCTTTTCAGATTTTTTGCTAAACCATGTCTATTGAGGATATCCAGGTAGTCTAAAAACATCATTTTTGTCATCATCTTTTTGAACAGTATACCTGATGAGGAGACCTAGGTAGTTCCTGTTTGTCACTGTATTTCATACACTATACCAGACAAAGAGATGGAGGTAAAGCTGCTTTTATTAACTCTTATTAGCTTTCAAACACTAGTAATAGCTACAAAAGTGGACTCCGCTCTATAGTAATGCCTATGGTGTTGGAATATGATGTCCATCTAGTTCATGTAATGCAGGTGTGATGGTCGGTTGTTAACATACTTTGGTCAGATAGCGTATCCTGTTGGACATTCATTGGCAAATATAGAGGCTTCTAGAACCATCTTTTTGATTTCTAGAATATTGAACCTGGTATTATTAATGCTGATATACACCTTTACGTGAAGATGCTAGAAGTCTCTGGAACTTCCTTTAGAATATCTCCCTGCTACAACCATATCCGTGCATCTGAGGACGGGTTCAAAGTTCTGTTGCAGATTCTAGGAAAAATGATGGGAAAAGTAGTGCAGCACCCAGAGCTATTTCTTCTGTTAGATTGTTACAGACCCGTGCCGACTGTGCAACAAAGGTTCTGAGTGAAGCCTCATACTCACATATGATCCGGGCTTCACCCATCTCATAAAACAAACTTTTTTACCAACTATCATTTTTGGAGATTTTTTTTTTATGGGTTTGGCCAATCATATTCAATAAACATAACACAATGAAGAATACAATCAGCACTACATTTTTTTGCTGTGTGAACATATTGCAGCAATGGAAATATAAACTATTGTGTCTCTCACCCAATACAATCCTATAAAGAATTAAAGGGGTTTTGCCACGATGTAATGGGATCCTCCAAAATGGGTATTTAATCACTTTTCTAAATATATGTGATTACAAAAAGTGAAGCCTGTGAGAGCTACAGCTTTCATTACATGCCTTTAGTTACTTAAAAGTTTACATTAGACACGACCAGGAGCTGAGAGCAGTGGATCTGGCCGATCTTGCGTGTTTGCACTTCTTATATGATGACAGGGAACTTGAGGGAGGTTGCAATGGGCTGGGGAGAAATGTGCAGTGTATGAGGCTTTCTGCTGTATAGAGAATCCACTAGTTGCAATGTAATTTTCTTAGTAAACATTGCAGACGCTCCCTTGCTTACTCGCTCTGCTCGGGCCCCCTCTCTCTCCCCCCTGCAGCAGTTCATGACACAGCATGATTTGTTTATCTTCTGTCCTGAGCAGATAACAGGTAAGGAAGTCACTTCGTGATTCAATCATGCATAAATGCCGTATATAAGTTACTGCACACGTTTTAGTCTCAGCCGTTAGGAGTACCTTGCTTAGACTCCTCAATAGTAACTACAAACGCACATAGGGCTGTGTAGACAAAAAGCATTTCTTTACTTCATAATTTAACGTAGGTGCATACAAAACATAGTTCAAATGACGAACACCTTAGGCAATGAAAACACATAAAGACGTGGCAGTACTTAGCTGATGCTTTCTCCTTTAGTTTGACAGATTATAGTCCAAATGTAGACTTTAGAAGCCGATGATCATGGAGTGCAGCTACGTGCTGCCGAGCAGCGACACAAGGTTTCCGAATGATTTCCTTCCTTTCGTGGCAAAACCCCTTTAAACTTCTCTGTAGAGCACACTTTTAGCACAAGGTGGTACAAAACGTATGTAATAAATTCAACATGACAGATAATGTACCATGATAAGGAACAGAATGTTATCTCAACTTTTCTCTTCTTTTCAATTGCAGAAAAGCAGATAACAGAAAAAGCTGTGATATTACCATTTAAGGGGTTTTCTCTTCAAGCCGTTTCACTGAGTCACAATCAGTTTAACACTCACTCTGTCTCCTTAGGTTATGGGTGGTTTATAGCAGGGATTAGCATATTTAGCTTTTGTGTTGGTAACTGATCCCTTACACATTCAAGTGCAGGAGATGTTATCTCTTCAGTAAACACAAAGGACAACATATCCTAAAACAGGCACCTCCATGTCTGTTTTAGGGTGCATAAAATGAGTGTGTTTTGCACCCAAATGTAGGATCATGTCATACATGGGTTCATAAATCTGGTGTGTGGTGTGTTTTGCATAGCATAGTATATTTAGGTGCATAACTTAGACACACAGCATATCTTAGGCAGAAAGTAGGATATTTGTGGTGCATAATTTACGCACATTCAAATCTGTCGTGCCTGCCGCAAACTGCACCTGGTTTTTGTGTACGACTGTTTAAACATATATAGAACAGAGCTACAACAGGTTTCTGGTGCAAAAATATGCCAAAAATACGATGCAGGGCAAATTTGACATGTTACCCTAGGTGTATGTGCTGTGAGGAGTAAAAACAGTCGCATAATCTTGTAGATAATAAGTTTGCTCTGTGAGCTCCTCCTTGGGGTGACACCACTCCCTGCTCTCTCCTCTCTCAGCTAATAAGATTGCAGAGTTACAGTCTGGCAACCAGGTAACCATAGAACTCTGTGTGTATCAGAGTGCATAAAATCTGTCTTACCACACGAATAAAGTAAAATCTATTGACCAAAGTATTTAGAAAAAAGTCTTCATTTAACTGTCCCTTCATGATGAAAGGTAATCTTTCAGTGAGAAAACCCCTTTAAGCTAAATTCTGCTACATCTGAATTTATATACATAAAAATTTTAGCATGTCCTAGGTCATTTTGTAACAGAAATACTGCCACTGTGTGGTTGGATCATCCCATGGAATACTAATACTTTGAATGCAGTCACAACTGAGAAGTATGAAGTGCAACAAGAAGAGAGGGGAAAACAGTTGCTGCAGACATTATTCTGCATTTTGCAGTGATTTTTTGCAAATTGCATTGAAACTACAGAGAGTCCAAAATTCCTCCCTGCACTGTAGATGTAATTGCATCCGACAGGATCTTTGTGATGTCTCTGTGATTTTACCACAGGTCCTACAGGAATAATTGCATTACAGTGCAGATCACCACAGAGGAAGAGCTGTCTATGCAGTAACAGGTGAAGTATGGGGTCTATGAGGACAGGAGCATGGAGGTCAGTGAGGGGCCACAGCCGCAGTAGTAATTTGAAATACTAGCAGCACTCTATATGCAAGAGAGGAGAGGGCATGAAAGGCAGGTAAATTGTGAAGCTGAAGAAGCGGGGAGCCGGCTTCAAAACTGATATTAGCTCTGCTGTCAGTGCTTGGGTTTGTATTCCCTCTGGAACTGGGGCTCATATGCGAAATCAGCAAAAGAAAAGAATGTGTCATAAAAATGTAAGAAAAGGATTCTGACCTTAGTTTCCTGTGGTTCCACTGCAGTATTTGCAGAAATACTATGAGAAAGGTATCTCAATGCATATCTGTGATGAAGCCAGCAATCAATATGTAAAATAAGCCTTAGTTACAAACTTTGAAAATCCTGGGAGACCTGTATGATCGGGTTTTTCACCCTATTCTGGAGTAAAATACATCAAAAGTAAGCAGGCTACGATATCTAATGCACCTAATGAATGTGTTAGGTGCATTGTTTGTAAGACTCGACACTTTCTAATGCTCCTAACATGAGGAGGTGTTCTGGGGGCATTCTGGGGGTGTTCTGGGGGTGTTCTGGGGGCGTTCGCACCACACTTGTTATATTAGACACATATATGAATGTGGTTCGGCAAAACCAGGTGCATTACTGCTCGGACAGGCAGACCTATGTCAATGTGCTCTGTCTGAGCCTGAGGAGTCGCAGTGGAGCTGGATTTGCTGTTAGGGAAAAGAATGTCCAATATTTCTTCCAACAGTACAATAATAAAAATAAAAAATTTATAATAATTATCAAACTAAATAAAATAAAATTATTTAAATGTAATGAAAAATTATCATATAAAATTGATATAAAAAATATATGATATCCCAAAAATATCTCCTATAAAATGTATTTCAAATTAATAGAATCTAAAACTAATTTTACATTAAATAACCACTAATGATGATGTTCAGATTTTTACATTTTTTATTTTTATTACATTAAATTTGAAATGTATTTTTGCTGCTCTCACCCTTTATTCTACATACAGCAGGAGCCAGCACAGCACAGGTATTGCTGGGACCTGTGGTCCTCCAAGCAGGATCAGTCCCATAGTTTCTATCACTGACATGCTATTCTAATGACTTCTCTTATTTCCAGCCTATCTATAGCCTTTATACATGTTTGGGGCATTACTTATGCGTCTAAGTTTCGTAATCTGCCAAACACCCAGGCGAGGGGCGAGGAACACACAAAATCCACTTTCAAACATTCAGGCGCATTATACACTTAAAAATAGATAAAAAAATGAACTGTGATGCGCCTAGTTCCATACATGTCTCCGCGTGTGTTTACATCTGAAACAAGGAGGTCAGAGTTAACCCATTCACGCTGCAGTCTTATTTTTTTTTTTATGTCCCTTTTTCTCTCCTCGTCTTCCCAGAGCCATAACTTCTTTTGTTTTCCCATCTACATTGCCTTATGTGGGCTTTTATTTTGTACTTTCTAATGGTGTTATTCACCGCACCATAGAATATACGGGGAAACCGCTGTTTGACAAAAACGTATTTGCTCCATGTTTGTGGGAGTTTTTTTTTTTTATAGCGTTCAGTTTTTGATATGAGTGATGTGTTATCTGCATTTTACAGGTTGATACAAATCTAGAAAGACCAAATATGTAATATTTTTAATGTTTTGGTACTTTTTAAATTTTTGCTGTGGCACAATTTTTAACAACCAACTATAATAATAATCTTTATTTATATAGCGCCAACATATTTCGCAGCACTTTACAATGTAGAGGGTATAATTACAGACAAAAGACAGACATTACTTACAGGTGAGACACAAGGTGTGAGGGCCCTGCTCGCAAGAGCTTACAATCTAAGAGGGTGCCTGGGAGAAACAAAGGGGGAGAAGTGCTAAATTTACAATGGCCCAGCCATGCTTTTATAAATATGGGGAGGTTTACTTTAAAAATTTGGTGAACCTGCCACCATGACTGTCCCAATTATATACGATAAGTGCCTGTGATGCCCTAGTGTAGGGAAAGTGACAAATGTGTGTGATAGAAGGTGGGGGTTAACAATTAGTGGTTTTGGTAGGCCTCCTGAGAAGATGTGTTTTCAGGACACTCTTAAAACTGCGAAGGCGGGGATTTTTCCCTGATGGTACGTGGTTAGGCATGTTCCAGAGAATGGGTGCAGCATGTGCAAAATCTTGAAGACGGGCATGGGAGGTTCGGATGATTGTGGTCTGTAGTTTGATGTCTGTAGCTGAGCGGAGAGAGTGGGCAGGATGGTGACAGAGATGGGGAGGAGATGTATGGGGGTGCAGCACTGTGGAGAGCTTTTATGAGTGAGAGTGTTAGTTTTTTGCTGTATTCTGTATGATGGGCAACCAGTGCAGTGGGCTGACAAAAGGGTAGAGGCATCAGTATAGCGGTGGAGAGAAAGACAAGCCTGGCTGCTGCATTCAGGATAGATTGGAGAGGGGAGAGTTTACAGAGAGGGAGAAAAGATAAAACAAGGAGTTACTGTAGTCAAGATGTGAATGAGTAAGAGCCCCAATGTGAGGTGCAGTTGTTTCCACAGTGAGAAGAGGACGGATTCTGGAGATGTTTTGAGGTGCAAGTGACAGGAGCGGGCAGGGATTGGATATATGGGGTGAAGGTCAGATCAGAGTCTAGAATAACCCCAAGACATCGGGCCTGCTGCCTAGGTGTTATGGTGATGCCACACACTGAGAGAGAAATAGCAGATGGGGGGTTGGTTAGGAGATGGGGGAAAAACAAGAAGTTCGGTTTTGGTGAGGTTTAGTTGGAGATTGAGAGAGGACATGATGTCACTATTTCTTTGTACTTCTGTCTATGGACTTGAGTGAGGGGCATTTTTTAAGGGCTGAAGTTTACTTTTTACTGGTACCAATTTGGAATTTGAAATTCATTACATTTATTCAATTTTTAGGGGACATGAAATGACTAAAAATGTTGGTGTTTGGATTTTGTTTTCTTCTACGGTGTTCAATGAACGGGATAAGTGATGTTATATTGTAATAGAAGAAACATTTACAGACACAACCATACAGATTATGTGTAACTTTTTTATTATTTTTTTTTTATTATTATTTTATTTGTAAAATAGCAAAAGGGGATGATTTGAAATTTCATTTATTTTCTTTTATTTTTAAAACTTTAAAACATTTATTTATTTATTTTATTTAACTTTAATATGGAGTCCCCCTAGGGTGCTTGACCACTAGGGGACACAATTGTTAATGCAGCCTAATGCATTGTGTAACAATGCAAAAGGGTCTAGAAAAAATGGCTGTTTTACTACTTTTATTACAGTGCACAACATTTCTCATTCACTTAGACGCTAGTGCAGTGATCACAGTGGCATCTAAGGGGTTAAACAGCTTGGAATGGAGCCAACTCCATTTTGTGATGTTACTGGAGGGTGTCAGCTGCAATTAGCTGCCATCAACCAATGTGATCCCGCTACGTAGCCCCTTACCGACATTAGGACATACTAGTACATTCATTGATGGTACAGGGTTAAGGAAGAATTGTGCTATGCCACCCACTCACACATGTAGCAGAAGGAAGCTGTCTTATCCAAACCCACTCCAGTGTGCCCTCTACTAAGCAGTGAGTAGCTCAGGTTATATTAACTTGCTGCTCCTTCTTCACCACCTTTGGCTGGCCACTCCGGCTGTATTAAGTGCCCACATCAAAGCACAGTACAAGGATTTGAAGGATGATGTGGGCAGTAACAAGCCGAGGGCTGTTCACTGACTTCAGTGCATTCAGGGCTCTATACCATGAGCATAAATATTTAAAATATCCCACAATACAGATGCAGCAGAGCACAGCTTGACCGTGACATCACGGCTTTTCGTGTTAACTGCTCTTATCTGAAAACAAAGGTCATTGAAAAGCATTGAGAAAGGTGAGATAACATTCTGTGCCGTGATATCATGATGCAATATCTGTTCTGTTTAGTTCTGCTACGTCTGTAGTCAGTACACCTCTCACATTTTTGTAAATCTTGTATTCTATCTTTTCATGGGATAACACGGAAGATCTGGCACTTTGATGCAATGTAAAGTAGTCAGTGCACAGCTTGGATAACAGTGTAAGTTTGGTGCCCTCAAAGTAACTCAACACAAACATCAATGTCTAAACCACTGGAAACCAAAATTATACATTTACTACATTTGCTTCTAATTTCAGACTTTATAATGTATAATGGATATGAAGTCTGCTGATCCAGGATGCTGCTGCCTTCCGCTGCTCTCATTTATAAGCACATCTTCGTTCCTGTGCTACTTTCCCATCTACAGCTCATGAGGGATTTCTACTCACTTGTGCTGATATGAAGGAAATAGGGGGCTCTTCTCCTTGTTGCAAATGTCTTTTAAAGAGAAACACATTTGCATGGTAATGACTAGTGATGAGCGATTTGGCCAATAATCTGCATCGAGTAGATTCCAGATTATGTTGAATCATCTCCCCTATTGTCGATCCTCGATGTCGATTAATCTCTGATTCCCATTAAAGTCTATGGAAGAGGGACACCAGCTTCATTTTTACACCCAAACAGGTGAGGTGAAGCTGGAATTAACATCCACAACAGTAAACTGGATATGTGCTACATCTTAGGCAAGCCAATTAGGTTATAAAAGTCACAGAAAAAAAATCACAGGCTAAAATAATTCATTCCTTTCAATGGCTAACTGCAAAGACAAGGACGGTGTAGCCACAGCAGGTACAGCGGTAGCAGCTGCTATGGGCCCTCTTGACACATAAGAAGAAACCGGTATTGGAAATGGCACATGGTAACGGCAGGAGACCCCTATCCCTTTTTGCACCAGGGACCAAGAAATTGTCATATATGTGGCAGCAGCAAGAACATCCCAACGGGGAACGCAGAGGTTCAGCTGGCAGGGCCCTAGTTAGAGTGGGTGTGGTGATAGCCAGGGCTGCTGTCAGTCATCTATTAACCATTTCATGACCACATGCAGCTAAATCAAATGGGGTGCCCACCCATTACTACTTCCTATTTTTAACATATCACTGGGCCTCTTTTTGATTCCAGACCCTGACAGGAATACTGCCCTATTTCCACCCCTGGCATCCATTTTAAAGTAGCCTGACCACAAAACCACCAAAAAATGCCCTTATGGACACTCAGAAGAAAAATTTGCAATAAGAAAGTGACTATTTTAAAAAACAATTTTTCCCATCTTGCTACTGGCTTCTGCTGCTGCTAGGGCTACTTGCCATTCTCCGGCTGGCACGTTGCTGATGTTGTTCCACCATGACATTAGAACATGAAGAAGACTCAACAGATGTCTCTAGTTGGTCAACGAGCCTTGTCTCAAATTCCTGCATTCTACTCTCAAATGAAGTGGGTTGAAGGAAATTGCTGACTTTTGATTTGGAACGTGGATCAAGGAGGGTGGCCACCCAGTAACCACTGTTCATTTTCATGGCTTTGAAGCCCGTGAAATAAGCTTTTACTATTGGTTTCTTTTACAGTGGCATGACCCCAAAACCAGCAAAGATACACTTATGGACCCTCAGAATTAAAAGTGCCCAAAGAAACAAGTATTTGAACCACTAATTTAGTAAACAGGACATTGACTATCCCTGTCTTTTACAGCGGCATGACCCCAAAACCCATACAGATGCCCTTATGGACCTTCAGAATAAAAGTGGCGGAAGAAAGTAGTATGGGTGCCATACAAACATTGATTCTTGCACAAGGGTTGTACTATCAAGTTAGTAATTAGGTGTAGAATTATCTTTTCTTTCTACTCCTTATCCAATTAGATGTCCCCATCCAAATTATATGATTACAGATGTCGACAGCTTTAGAGCTGAGAAATTACACGCCACGCAGATGAGGGGTAAATAGCATCTACTTTAATTACAGGAAGGTACAATTTGATATAACTTTGAATCACATGATTATTTTATCATTGGCTAATTGGCTGTTGCTGAGACCTCATAGTCTCCTGCATCTATGCAACGTTGCTAGACATTAGGTGATAAGAAACATTCCTGAACTTCTCTCTATATCGTCCGAGAGAGGAATTTCTTTGATTCTTGATATGACTTCTTACTGAAGCGGGCAGTGCATCTGTTCCAAATAAAGCTGGGTGGAAAATATCTGAGACTTCGATAATGATGTAATAGCAGTAAAAGCAGTAAAAAGCAGTTTAAACAAAAATATCTGATGAGCTTAATAAGGATGTAATAATTAAACAGATTTTAGTGTTTTACCTTAAATTATCAACTTGACAGTCCCCCCTAAAACATTAGAATCTGTTCCTGGAGAATTCTCGGACACTAGATAAGAATGGGGAAAATGGTAACTGTCCCTTTAACTTGTAAGCTAACTAGTTTGATCCCTGCCTGAGGGTGTTGGTCAGATGCTCCCGAGCTATTCTCGACCCCGACAGCTGCTTGCTCTCTAAACACGAAGCCCTGTCATGAGATAGGAGAGATAAGAGCTAAAAGAGGTTCTAGGGTCTGGGAAACTAAGAATGGTCACCCCTATAGAAAACATCACTTTGCTTTCACAATCCTCCAATCCCCTCTTGTGGGTGCAAATTTATGGTCTGTTGGCCAACTCATAGCCCTCCATGTGAACTATTTTTCTCATTGGGGGTGCACTGGTTATGGAATTCTCTTCCATGCAGGGTGAACCATCCTTCTCCAAGCAAGCAAACACCGGTACCGTCTGATCTATCCCTTTAGACAAAAGTTACCTGATACAAGGAATGACACACATCACTACTATTATCAAGATGAAAAGCACTACATCCAATACCATACCTGCTTGGGCTAACCACTTCTGCCATCCACTCATCCAGGAAAAATACTGATCCCACAGGTTCTTAATCCCTGAGTTCCTTCTCATCTCCTGAGAAAGATCATCCAACCTTTTAATGGCTAGGGCCACTTTCCCATTTGGTCTTGTATTGTTAGGGATATACGTACAACACACGTCGTGGATCATCCTGCAAATTCCTCCCTTCTCTGCTAAGACCATGTCCAGAGCCATTCTATTTTGGAAAGCCATGATTGAGGTGGGCCCTACTTGTTCGGCTAGGCCTTATAGGGCATCCTAATTGTCATTAATGAATTCCTGTTGGTTATAGTAGATGTAGTTTATCCATTCCACATTCTTATTGATTGTTATTTGGGGTATAAGTGACTCAAATCCTGCCATTACCTTATCTCTAGCTTTAAATTCATCAGGCACCCCTCGTGGTTGTCCCTTTGCATCCAAAAATACATGTGGGTCATAACTGCCTTTGGGCTGTGGGCCATTGGATCTCTTGTATCTGTTGTGGGGTGAGACTATCTCTCTCTTTTCTTCTTCCAGTGGTAATATGTATAAGGGCATTATAGCCTTTGCTAGTGCACATTCCCCTGACCAGTTGCCTTTAAGCCTGGATCTGATTTTCATGTCACCACAGATCCAAAAGACATCAGCTATAGATTGTACTTGATTTATGAGTTGTTGTTTGGGAGCATCACTATAGGTACCAAAGTATCCTGTTTTAAATTTACCCAAGTCTCTACTACCCCCCCTCAATAGAAAATCAGGTGTAATTCCCATAATATATAGTGATTCCCAAGCTCGGCATGGGTCTCTGTGTTATCAAGGGGTACTTTACCTTCCACGTCTCACAGAAGTTGACTAATTGGTAAAAAAAACTGAGGAAGCATTTTTCTGAGGATGGGTCTAAGTGTAAAGGGACTGACCCACGATGTGGATTGGCACTAGAACATACATAACAATTAGACTTATTGTGCTGGGCAACCAAATACTTCATCCATTATAGCCAGAAATTCATATCATTATATCCAGTTTCTATTGCATAAATGTCCTTTAATGTAGGGGTTTGCAATGGCTATCATTTCTTTATACCTTTGTGCCTGAACTTTCACCATCTTTGTAGTTCTAGTGATCTGGGTCTCTTGTTTCCTCCATTCAGGGGAATCTACCATGTCATTAATTTTAAATCGAGTGAGGTAACTTCCCTCACTTCCACCATAATTACCCAGGACATAAACCCCTGCATCTTTTGGACTGGGATTGTCTATGGTTAAAACCAATTGGGTTCCCTTACCATCTACACAGGGTGGTTTGAACAAAGTCATTCTAGCAAGTGGTCAATCTGGATCCTTTGGAAAGGATATAGCGGTTTAGCCAAATGCTTCTTTGGTGTTGGTATCAGTCCTCCAGGGTTACAAGCATTGCATATTTCCCAACTTCTAGCATAGTTTCTTGTTGTGGTGGAGATTCCAGGTGCTAGGTTTATCTTGTTGATTGAAGAAATCATCTGGTTCGTTCCTCTGTGGGTATTACCATGAGCCCATTGTACTACCGCTGGATATAATGCCCTTGGTAAACAAAGTTTATCATCTTTCCTCCAGTGTATCTCTGCCCCCCTCTTCCTCCCAACTCTTCCTTTCCTTCGGGCTTATTCGAGTTTGAAATTGTTTCAACAGGTTAACACCTGGATTCAGTACATCTTGTCCTTGGTTCTTCTCCTCTTCTTTCTTCTTTCCTTCTTTTCCTTCTCTCTTCGTTCCTTCTTCTTGTTTCTTCTTCTCTTTTTCTTCTTGTTTCTTCTTCTCTTCTTCTTGTTTCTTCTTCTCTGCTCTGGTCAGCATATATACAGCCACTCCTTGTTCCTCTCGAATCGCTGGGAGAAGAGCCACAGCCTTTGCAGCCAGGTCTGCGTGGTAATTGCCTCTTGCTTCTTCTGTCTTTATTTTTCCATGAGCTTTAGTTTTCAAAACAGCCACTTGAGCTGGCAATTGGAGAGCATGCATCAAGTTCTGAACAGCTTATTGATAGGCGTTCCACTAGCTGTCTGGAAACCTCGCAGGGCCTACTTCAGGCCGAAGTCATGGGCTACTCCATACACGTAGGCTGAGTCGGTATATATATTTATAGTCTTTCCTTCAGCGAGCTTACAAGTTTCTGTTACAGCCCAGAGTTCAGCTTCTTGGGCTGACATTCTCGAAGGTAAAGATTCAGCCTTCACGGTTTCTTGCAAGGTAACCACAGCAGATCCTGTATGGAATCGTCCCTGGTCATCCGCATATCTGGATCCATCTGTGTAGAAGACATAGTCTGGGTTCTCCAACTTGCATGCAGAGACAGTAGGAAGATGGGAGATTTCAGCATTCATCTCTTCAAGTCAATCATGATCATCTGTAGCCATGTGTTCTTCATCTGTGGCAATCTAATCTTCATCTTCTCGCCTTGAGAGAGGAAGCAGAGTGGCTGGGTTGAGAGTAGTACATCTCTTTAAGATGACATTCTCAGGCATCAGTAATGAGCACTGTAGACGGAGATTACACTGTTTAGTGAGATAAGGTTGTTGGGATTGTTTTAGGATCCATTGAATATCATGAGGTGTCAAGAAAGTAACGGGATGGCCCAAAATTATGTCTTGAGTTTTTTCAAGAAGGACCTGTGCAGCAATTACAGCACTGAGGTAAGTAGGGGCAGTCCGCGGAACAGGATCTATCCTGCAAGAGTAGTATCCAAGAGGTCTCATACGGTCGCCATGTTTCTGGGCCAAAACACCAGAAGCATGGCCCTGATGTTTGGAGAGGAAGAGATTGAAAGGTTGTGAGTAATCCGGGATTCCCAGAGCAGAAGCTTCGATAAGTTGTTTTAGGGTTTGAAAACAGTCTTCTGCTTCAGCTGCGAGTTTGTGAGTGAAAGAAATGTCCTGGAAAGATGCATATAAAATTTACATAAGACTTTAAGCATTGGGGATCCATTGCCAACAGTAAGTAATGAGGCCTAAAAAGGCTTTCGTTTGTTTAAGATTGATAGTTGAAGAAATGGACATCACGGCCTTCTTACGGTCATCAATAAGGTGTTTTGTTCCATGTGGTATACAATGTCCGAGGAATACAACTTTCTCACAACACCATTGCAGCTTGGACTTAGAAACTTTGCAGATGATGGATGCCAAATGTTGAAGAAGACTCAAAGAGCTTGATTGACAGGTTGGAAAAACGGGAGCAGACAAGAGAACATCATCGACATATTGCAAAATTTGGGCTTCAGGGTGCCTCAAGACCCAAGGTTGGAGACAGGCCTGCAGAGCTTGTGTGAATTGGTTGGGAGAATTCTGAGCCCCTTGAGGGCACCTGGTCCAGGTGAGCAGAGTACCACGATAATTGAAGGCAAAAAAATATTGACAGTCCTTGTGAAGAGGGACACTGAAGAAGGCATTGCAGAGATCATAAACTGTGAGAGTAGGCCACTGAAGAAGGCACTTGGCTGAGAAGAACATGAGCGTTGGGGATCACAGGGGTCTCAAAAACAGTGACAGCGTTGGCGGCCCTTAAATCCTGAACCAAACGGTATTTAGGAGGTTCACCAGGGGCAACTTTCTTGCGAAGAGGGGTGTATTTGCGGGGGAAATGCAGTGGATAAGCACCCCATTATTCAGGAAGGCTGTGATCTGTGACTCCAGAGTTAGTTCTTGATCATGTTTTAAGGGGTATTGAGGCAAGTGATGCAGGGTAGCACCTTCTTTCAAGAAGACATGTACAGGTGAGACCGGAAAAAGGCCGACATCATCAGGACCTTTGGACCAAACTACAGGAGGGACTTGTGTCAAAAGTTCAGGAGGGATGGCTTGATGTGGAAAAAGCATGAGGAGCGCAGGAACAGCTTGAAGAGTGCAAGTGACTTCATGTGGAATAGGAGTATCGAAGTCCAAATACATTCCAGAAGAATCATATCTGATAGTAGCATTCATTTGTTGCAGAAGATCAGATCCAAGGAGTTGGACAAGTAGGAGAGACAAGTAGTCTAGACAGGAGTCCATGATGTCCAACTGGCACAGGGTAGGTTAAGCGAGTCTGGGTTGGTCGTCCATCCACTCCTACTCATGAAATGTAATCAGGAGAAAGGATGACATCAGGTGGAACATCAGAAGTTTTCAGAACAGATCTGGCTGGAAGGGAAGTTGGTGACCGTTAATAGGAAGAGTGACAGTCAATACAGGTCCAGAATGACTGGTAGCGGTAGTTTCAGCGTTATTAACAAGAATGGTAGATACAGGTTTGCCAGAATCCTATGGTTGAGCAGGGTAGGAAGTGTTTTGGGCCAGAGGACAAGGCCAGGAAGAAACATTCCCGGGATAGGCCTGTTGGTACTGATTATGATTTGGGTCTGTGAATTGAGGACCAGTGAATGGATTATTTTGTTACAGCAGTCTGTGTTGTGCTTGTTGGTGGAATCTAGGTGGTTGAGGGCCAGAAACTTGATAGGTTGGAATTGATTATATGCTTGAGGGTATTGCGGTAGTTGCTGTCCATTCGTAGCAAGATTCCTGTTGTCGTCGCGAGCTTTAGTGCGGCACTGCCTCATGAGATGTCTGGGTCTTTGGCAGTAAAAACAAGTTTTCTGAGTTCGGACTTGTCCGCCAGGGTGTGCGCTTTGGAAAGGTTGCAAACCATTAGCTCGGTAGGAGCCTGTAGGTTGATATCCAGAGAAGATTGTATGGTGTCTGGCTGAGTTGTAGGGCCCTGTGGGAGCTCTTGAAATAGGGCCACTTTAGAAGCGTTCTTCAATTGTTGAGGTGAATCAGTTTGAGTGAACAAAGAACTTTGGGCCTTTGCAATGGACAGACGTTGACTTCCGGGTAGCTCTGCATATTCTGGTCGAATAGTTTCAATGTACTCCCGGATGGGTTTAAGGAGATCTTCAACAAACGTGGATGCAAAGAGGAGTTTGTGAGGTTTAGTATTCAAGTCGAATCCATAGTCCTGGAATGAGGCAGACATTCTGTTGTAGAAAATCTCTACAGTTTCAGTAGGGCCATGGGAGGAATTGAAGATATTAACTGAGGATTCAGCCAAGCGTTCCTTGGCCCAGGATTGGAGACGATGGCAGAACTCTTCCCCAGAGGAGTAAACACGGATGTCCTCAACAGTGTCTTCTTGTAGGGCTGATTTGATTATGGGCCAGAAGGAATCTCCAGCTTTATGTTGACAACATGATATAGATATTTCCAATTGGCCGAATAAGTCTTCTGTATTTGGCATATGGCACGGTAAAAAGCCGTAGGGTTATTCTCAGGGTCTGGCAGTTGGGTCAGCAGGTTATTGACTTGTGTTGGTGTAAAGGGCACATAGATTGGTTGATCTATGGATGGCAGGGCAGGTGGAGGAAGGACAGGAAGAGAAAGAGAATCTAGTGGTGGTGGTGGTAAGTTAATGTTTGAATTTGGTTCAGGAGGTGGTGGTGGTAGAGTTTCATAGTCATGTGGTAGTAAAGCAGGTAATGGTAACAATGAGGTCCCGGAGGATGTGGTCTCGTGAGTGGGGGAGAATTCCCTGTGAAATGGGGTGGATTGGTTAAGGGCCAGCCAAGTGTGCTCCAGAAACTTGGCCATTGCGTCTGTTAGGACAAAGATCCATATTTCATGTACCGGTGGGATTGATTTGTGTTCAAGTAATGCAGTGAGTATGACCCGTATACATGTCATAGGTGGAAATTCAAAAATACCAGAGCAAATGAGGGGTAAGGACAGCGACTGGAACTTAGTAGCCTGGGTCACTTCAAGGACATTATGTACAGTTTGTTTCAGCAGGTGTACACAGCAGTCATGGGATACGTAATTATTTAAAGCATGAATAAAGTCATCGCAGTTTAATCTACCAGCTCAAGAGACACGTACAGTGCACTCAGTAACAAGAACACCACCAGAAAGTGAAATTAGGTCATCACATGCTTGCTGTATCTCTCTACCACCGTGTTCAACACTTTGTGCAGTTATGCCACCACGATGCTGCAGATGGCCATTTGCAGGATTGACAACAGCCGTAGTATCCTGGAATACAATGTCCCTTTTAATTATGATGAGAATGGTGTTGGGGTCCCAAATTGATGTAATCAGTAGAGGTGTGTTAGATTCGTCTTTAGGAGTAAGGAATTCAACTATGTGAAGACGTACAGGTCGTCTTGTGGTGAAGAGCTGTCTATCATGCAAAGATCTTAGGATATTATCTCTGTGTAAGGCAGTATCTGAGGGTGTGTTAGCGAAAAACTCCTCTTCTCGAGGAGCAATAAGAGGAAATACACCTAGTGGGGTATGAAGATCATGAATTGGGTCAACAAGAGAAGTAATGGTGTTCTCCACCTTGGGTGTCCCAAGTGACTCCCGTCCGCCTGCAGCTATCGACAACTTCCTATCCTCTTCAGTACCATATGTTAGAATTGGGGCAACAGTAGAAGAGGTTACATAGAAAGTCCCAGAGGGGGTGAGCAAAGGGTAGAGTGGTTGCGGGGCTGGTTGTGTGGCTTGTTGTGGTGTTGCAGGTGTGCTGGCAAGGACGTTATCACCCGACAGTTGTGTGTCAGTGTTTACAGCAGCAGTATCGAGTGGAATGCCAGGAGGAGAGGTGGGAGTAGGAATGTTACCAGGTGCAGCCAGATGGCCGCTGTTCCAGGCTCTTAAGCTTGATTGGGGGTTTCAATATGGCCACCAGCAGTGGCAAGGACACTGAACATGGGTGCAGCAATATGGCTGCCTGTAACAGTAAGTGAGGAAACATTAGGTGTACCATTTTCAAGATGGCCACTAGAAGTGGAAAGGGCAGGGCTTGGTGATGCATTTCCAGATATAGAGGGAGTGAGGGCTACTTTAAAATGGCCACTGGAAGTAATGGGCGGTCCTGGCGTCAGAGCTGAGGGAGAAATACCGGGAGGGGCAGGATGTGAGATAATACAAGGTGGTATTGGGTTTGTACGTCCCTACCCACAATTTATGCAAATCTCAGTGTTAATGGAATTCTGACTGACAATTGGGGCAGTCAGTGCCAACATTGAAAATCGCCATGTTGGGTCGGCTGCAGCTCCCTCATTAAACAATACATGTATGCAGTTGTTAATCCCTTCTTATCTTTACATTGTATTTCAGTATAATTCTCTTTAGCGATTGCAGGGGCAGTTCGATACCATGTTTGGACAGCTCCAAGCAAGCGATTATCTTGCAGAACGCCTTTTGACGATTTTAATGCATCATCCCATAATTGAACCTTTAATCTGCCTGTTTTATGTATGCTACAGAGCCTCATTAACTTTTTCACCTCCGACACATGCATTCTTACTTCTCTCTTAGCCACTAACTCAAAGGGGCTAACAAAATCAGCATTTTCGGCTCTAGAGCCAAAAATAGAATGCAAGCCTTCCATCATTATGGTGGTATCAGACACAAATCTCACTGCACAGGTGAGTGGCTCACTACTACGCGACTGCACTTTTAGGCTGAGTGCTATAATTTTCCACTATGCCACACAGGCAAACAGAGGAAGTAGCCAGTGTCTGTCAGCAGCCCCTATTAATAGATGCTTTGGATTGAGGACAAAAGATAATATACTCTGTGTTGTCAGAATTCAGTGTGAAAGGCTCCCTGAGACAACAAAAAAAAAAATGAGGTAAATAGTGACGCAGCCTAAGTATAATATTAATGCAGTCACTACCAAGGAAAAAATCAGAACAAATGTATGCTGAAGCTAAGCCCCGAGCACACTAAGTAATGTCTTCTGCTTATTAGCAGGAAATCTCAGATCATTTGTATATAACAGGCTTCTGTTGCTAGTCAACAGGAGACAAAACACATCAGGGACTCTTTATCCCTGGAAAACCCTCAGGGACTATTTCACCCTGGTATATCGTTTACATCAGGAGCTCCGGTCCTGGCACACACGGAAATATAATACAGAAAGGAATGTATACTAGTACAATACTACCCAGTCACCACGTGTATCTAAGCCAATAACCAGAGACAGCAATTGGTGGCGTCAAATAGGTGTACGTATATGGATATGCACGCCAATAAATACCAGACCACACCCTGGAGGCACACCTGGACGCTTACAGGTCTCCTCAGAGGGTTGAAAAACCATCAACAGACTCCCACTAGACTGTCGGAAACGGATAAGTCACGGATTTATAAAACCCAGCGAGCTTACCGTTTTGTGGAGGTGATCAGGCTCCAAGAGTTCGGACAATCCAGGATTGTGCAGTCGACGGTAGGGCGTCGCACCCCCCCAAAGAGGATCTGCTCCTCGGGTCACTTAAGAGTCTGGCACCAAATGTCAAGTTACTAATTAGGTGTAGAATTATCTTTTCTTTCTACTCCTTATTAGTGTTGAGCGATTATTATCGACAAAGTTGAAATCGGCACGGTATTTATGTTGATCGGATTTTTTAGATCACGCGATAATTTAGGTTAAAATCTGTGCATAATCTATTAATATCGCGCCATTTTCGGCGCTTCCTGTCATTTTGGCGGCCAGCAAATCAGCTTACAGAATAGAGCAGGGTGAGATGTGTGTGCGACATCATGACTGGGATGTGTATGGTTGCGATTGGCTGGAAAAATCACATGACCTCGTTTTACATAGAACAGCCCTTCCTGTTCATGATCAGTGTGTGTCAGCGTCTCATAGCAGTAGGACATGCACTCTGCCTCTGTCCAAACAGCTCAGCAAACAGCTCAGCGAAATTATTCTATTTTTTCACAGAGACAGCTCTACTTTTAGCTGTGATCCTTAGAAGTTAGTTAGATCAGAGATTTGCAGATTTTAGGTAGTTAGGCAAAGAATTTTAAAGGAGTTTTTTTCACTTTGGCGCAGGCCAGCTGTGTTGATAGAGCCACCTTGCAGTTAAATTTGAATCCAGCAACTTTGTAGTCACCACAGGTGAATTGATAGGTGCCAAAAATACCTTTTAATATCCGTATACATTTCAGACAGGTGTTTTTTTCACTTTTGGTCAGTCAAGCTTTGTTGATAGATCTACTTTGCAGTTAAATTTGAATCCAGCAATTTTGTAGTCACCACAGGTGAATTGATAGGTGCCAAAAAATACCTTTTATTATCCCGTATACATTTCAGATACGTGTTTTTTCAATTTGGCGCAGGCCAGCTGTGTTTATAGAGCCCCCTTGCAGTTAAATTTGAATCCAGCAACTTTGTAGTCACCACAGGTGAATTGATAGGTGCCAAAAATACCTTATATTATCCCGTATACATTTCAGACAGGTGTTTTTTTTCACTTTTGGTCAGTCAAGCTTTGTTCATAGAGCTACTTTGCAGTTAAATTTGAATACAGCAATTTAGTAGTCACCACAGGTGAATTGATAGGTGCCAAAAAATACCTTTTATTATCCGGTATACATTTCAGACAGGTGTTTTTTTCACTTTTGGTCAGTCAAGCTTTGTTGATAGATCTACTTTGCAGTTAAATTTGAATACAGCAATTTTGTTTTGATTTGAGGGATTTGAGAATAGCTGTGATTTGCCGTCTTTTAATAAGACACTTTCCAAAACTCTTCCATACCTTTTAAATTTTGGATCTTTCTGAACATGGAGCGAAATTCAGGTGGTAAGCGAGCAAAGAGGGGGGTAGGACATGGAGGTAGAGGTACGAGAGAAGGTGCTCCTTCCAGTGCTGGCGACAACACGCATGCCAGCGGATTGTCAGTTGCAGGACCATCAGGCCTGTCATCGCTGGGTCAGGGCCCTGTGAATCTCAGTAACGAACAGCGTCGCCAATCTGTCCTTCAGTGGTTAATGCAACCTGCATCCAGCAGTCTTACCTCCTCGTCCTCCCAGTCACGGCCACAAATGTCGTCATCAGCATCATCAGCATCCGTCCAACATGAAGCAGCCCAAATGTCAACTCATGTACCCACCACTGTGGATAATCCATTTTCTGAAGACCTCTTTGATGACAAAATGCGGTTGGGGTCAGAAGGCATGTTAAAAGATCAAGAGGCCAAAGAGGATGATTTTCTCTGCTCTGACGCCCAGTTACTGATGCCATCAGAGGAGGAGAAGGAAGCCAGTCAATCGGCAAAAATCCCGGGCGGTCGGCAATGCCTTGCAGTCCCTCTTGCTTGTAGCCCGCAGCTCCTGGATGCAGAATGTCAGGACGACGAAGTCACCTGTGTTGATGATGATGATGACAACATTGCGGATCCAACGTGGTCTTTTCAGCAGAATTTGCTTGCGAGCGCTTCATCACTGGACGAGGAGGAAGACGATGGGGTAGTGTCAGTACGGGTCCCGCCTAAAAAAGGGAGAGGGCGGTCGCAGAAGTCCGCTGATATGATTCCGCCAGCCACGGTCAGCGGAAACCCTGCTCCTCGCTTATCGCTGTCAAAAAGGTCCAGGACCTCTCAAGCCTGGGCCTTCTTTGAGCAAGCCTCTGATTCACCCAGCGATGTCATATGCCGCCTTTGCCGTAAACGCATAAGTAGAGGCAAGAACCTTAGGTGTTTAACCACCACCAACATGTCTAGTCACATGCAGCGAATGCATGAGTTGAAATGGAGGCAACACTTGGCCAAAAAAGGCCAGACCGACGCCGGGCCTCCAACCACTGTCACACCCTCTGTCTCCGCCTCCTCCTCCTCCTCCGCCACCACCAAGCGTTCCTCAGCTGCCCATGTCTCTCAGAGTCATGATCAGGGATCAGCCTCCGCTCAGCCTCCACCGTCGCCCCAGTACCACCAGCACCCCAGAGACCCATCCTACCCCTTCTCCTTCCGCCAGTTTGACGACCTGCACGCCGTACAGCGGCCAGTCTAGCAGCCAGCCTTCTGTCTTCCAGGTTTGGGAGCAGAAGAAACACTTTAATCCAAACCATCCCAAAGCCAAAAGCCTGAATGTCGGCATTGCCAGGCTTTTGGCCTTGGAAATGTTGCCTTTCCGTCTGGTGGACACAGATGGGTTCCGCCACGTCATGGCCCTTGCCTGCCCCCAATACCAGATGCCGAGCAGGCATTTCTTTGCCAGAAAAGCCGTCCCTGCCCTAGCCAGCCACGTGTCATCTAAAATTTAAAGCGCGTTGTCTGCATATGTGGCCGGAAAAGTCCATCTGACCACTGACACATGGACTAGTAAGCATGGCCAAGGCTGCTGTATGTCTGTGACAGCTCACTGGGTGAGCGGGGTGGATGTCTCTGGGGGTGACGGTGGCTGTCGGGCTCGGCACACTCTTTTCAAACCGAAAGGGATGGTGCAGGGTTTCTTTCCCCCAATTTCCCTCTGGGGCATCACGTGCCAGAGAAACCAGGCCGTGTTGAAATTAATCTGTCTTGGAGACCGTCCACACACGGTCAGGAGCTGTGGCAGCTCTGCGCAACGAGACCGAGCGCTGGCTGGGTGACAAGAACCTGTTCCGGGCAAGGTGGTGTTATAACGGACGAAATCTGCTGGCCGCCCTTAAGATGGGTTAGGCTGGACACATCCCTTGCCTGGAACATGTAAATGAACCTTGTCGTCCAGAAATTTCAAAAGAGCTACCCGGGTCTGGACTGCCTGCTGAGGAAGGCTCGAAGTCTAAGTTCGCACTTACGCCGTTCGCACCCTGCTTCGTCCCGCCTGGCTGCATTGCAGCGTCAGCTCGGCCTCCCTGTCAACCGTCTCATTGTTGACACGGCAACACGCTGGAATTCCACCCTTCACATGCTCCAGCGATTGTGGCAGCAGCGCAATGCCATTACGCAGTACGAAGTGACACATGACCTGACAAGCAGCGGTGCGGACCTCGGGGTGTTGAGCCACCGAGAGTGGAGGCAGGTGAAAGAGCTCTGCACCATCCTTGCCAGTTTTGAAGAAGCCACCAAAATGGTCAGTGCGGACAATGCCCTTGTCAGCATGAGCATTGTGGTGATCTTAGTTCTGGAACAATCGTTGGACACTCTGAAACAACAGGTCCCGCCAGCGACGGAGAAGGAGACGGACACAGATGAGGACATGGAGCCTTTCTCTCTGTCAAATCCACAATGCCTGACAGTTTCACAATTTCATCGGTCTTCATTAGGCAGTGGTTCGGGGTCCAGGGCTAGTGCAAGGTGGCGCATCAGCTCTCAGGGTGCATCATCCCAGACAAGTCAGGGCTGTGATGAAGCTGTGCCGGAGGAAGCGGAGGAGGAGGTATTCCTAGACGCCGACGTTACCGACGTCCCTGCCTTGGAAAGAGGTTGGCGCGAATTTGAGGCGGAGGAGGAAGATGAGGAAGATCAGTTTGCTAGTGCCCCTCGACCCAAGGGGCTTGGAATCAAGGCTCCATCTCTCACATGAGTGCTTGGATGCTCCATTTCCTCCAACATGATCCTCGCATTAAGGCCATCAAAATGTACAACATTTACTGGGTGGCCACACTCCTGGATCCCCGGTACAAAACAAAACTCAGCACTTTCCTTCCACCCACCCAAATAGAGAGTAAAATGCAGGAAATGGAGCCCTTCTGATTGATCAATGGAGACATCTGTTGCGTCTGCTTCACGTTCCCCAAATGTCACGGTGGAACAACATCAGCGACGTAAACAGCAGTAGAGTCCAAGTGGGCCGTAGCGGCAGCAGCAGGCAAGGTGGCAAAACCTAATGGGTGACCTCTGGCAATCTTTATTTACCACCTCACCAACGCATGCAATTCAGTGCACACATCAAACACACAGACACCAGCTTAAGATCATGTTGCACGACTATCTGAGTCTCAACACCGATGTTTTTGCATGTGTTCCGGACCCAATGGGACTTCTGGTATCCAAAATAGACGAATGGCCCGAGCTCGCTCGCCACGCCATAGGGGTGTTTGTCCTGCCCAGCAGCCATTGTCATATCTGAGCGGACCTTCAGCACAGTGGAGGAGTCATTACAGACAAACGCATCCGACTTTCCACAGATAATGGGATACGTTTGACTTTCATCAAGATGAATCGGCATGGATCTCTGATGATGTTGTGGCCCCAATTTGCCGAGGTCACCGATTAGTTGCCGGTCTACTTCACAATTCCTCTTCAAACAGAAATGGTCCTTTTGAAAACTTTTTTTTAAAAATTATCATTTCTTCTGCAATTTTTATTCACTTTTCCCAACATTTTCATTTGCTGGTTTTGCTGTGAGGAGACTGTAAAAGACAGCAAGGTTTCATGACAACACCGTTTTTCCATTTACTTTACTTTATCTTTAGAAGTTTTTCGCATTGTCAATGGTTTTGGGGTCATGTTGCTGTGAATACAGCTAATAATTATGGTCCTTTTGAACAGAAATGTGGCTTCTAAGTGGCATTTCTCCATCACAATTTTTTAATAGTGGCGGAGAAGTCAGATTTATAATTTTGGGGTCATGTTGCTGTGAGATACAGCAATAATCATGGTCCTTTGGAACAGAAAGGGGGCTTTAAGTGGCATTTCTCCTAAACAATTTTTAAACAGTGGCTGAGAAGTCATTTTTATATTTTTTTGGGTCATGCTGTTTGAAATGCAGCTATACTACAGGTCCTATTCTATAAAATTTTGTTTCTAACAGACATTTGTTCTTCACAATTGTCCAAAGTGGCTCAAGGGTCATGCTTTGAATTTTTGGCGGCATTTTGCTGTGACATGCAGCTATACTACGGGTCCTATTATAAAAAAATGTTGTTTCTAACAGACATTTTTTTCTTCACAATTGTCAAGAGTGGCTAAAAGGGTGATGGTGCTGTCAGAAACAGGAATAGGTAGGACACTTTTAATGGACACATATTGCAAAATTGATTTGTTTTGCAAGATCTTTAACATAGCTACAATCCCTGTATTGAGACAACCCATTTAAAAAATTAAAAAAGAGAAACAAAGACAATGGTGGGATTCCATCCTATTTTAAAAAGTGTTTTCTAGAATTAAACTACTTAAAAACTTGCATTACAAAATAGCTGGTAATAAAATTCCTCTGAATTGTACAAGGGAGGTACAGGAAAACTTGACGAGATGTAGGTTATTCCGAGGACATGGACTATGGAGCACGGACAGAAACAAAGTACAGAGACAATTTCCTCCAGCACGTTGAGTAAAATGAGAAAATAATGCCAAGAAAAAGGGCACCTGGGTGGAACAGGAGCGTTAATCACCAGTATTTCCAAGTGAAGCTCAATTGGTCCGCACTCAAACGGAGGGGAAAGTGCTACCCAGGTCTTGACTGTGTACTGAGGAAGGCTGGAGGTCTTACCTCACACTTCCGCTTCCGCACTCTGCTTCAGCCGACTGTTTTCGTTGTTTGCGTCATAAGGGCATTTTTACCGTGTTAATAGATGACGGAACCCAGCTTGGGCTTGACCCCGGAAGCACTGGACCTCACCTTAGGGGCAATCAGGAGAGCTTCAAATTTCTCTAAAAAATCAGATTTTGAAAAAGTGTTTTCTGTGAGGTTAAGTATGTCAAAAAGGGGTCCAGGGCTGGACACAAATTGCACAATTTGAGGCTTAAAATGTTCTGGGGCTGGAGTCACTATGGGGTCGCATCATTTGATCTCCAGGGAGTCTGTCCCTAATCAATGAAGAAGGATTTGGAGGAAAAATGAAACCATTGAATTGATTGGCTGAATCAGTCTCAGAAGCCAGGGGGCAAATGTTTTCTCAACTAGAAGTGTTTTTGGGGATGATTAGGACATTTGTAAAACTTATGGGGTGTGCGGAAAGAATTACCACATCTACACATGTAAAAAATACCTTTAAAAACTGCAGGGAGGGGTGTATGTTGTATGTTATCACACTTGAAGAAAAAGCAAAATGGTAATAATGTAAAAGTATAAATAAAACTTCCCTAAATAAATTCTGTGAACAAATGTCAGTTATCAAAAAATATACTAAATGAGAGTCACTGTACAAAATAGCATAGTGCCACTTTGTGATCTGTGGGTCAAACAGGTTTAGGGGTCATGCTGTGGCCCAGGACAGGGATAGTCTATGTCGAGTGAAACTAAAATGGTGGTTGAAAGACTCCTTTTCCGGCACTTTTTAAATGTGGGGGTCATGCAGGTTTGGGGCTCATGCTGTGGCCCAGGACAAGTATAGTCAATGTCCAGTGAAACTAAAATAGTGGTTCAAGGACTCCTATTTCCGGCACTTTTTAATCTGTGGGTCAGACAGGTTTAATGGTCATTCTGCGGTACAGGACAGAATATTAGTTAAAATTTTCCAGTTTTCCCCCAAATAAAAAGGTGGTTTCTCCCAAAGGACTTCCATTTTTGGTCCTTTTATCTTTTTAATTGGGGGTAGACAGGTTTAATGGTCATACTGCGGTCAGGACAGTATAGTAATGTCCAGTTCAACTAAAATGGTGGTTCAAAGTTTTCCGCCCTTTTTTTGCACTTTTTAATACTCGTGGGTTAGACAGTGTTAACATGTTTTTCATACTGTGGGTACAGGTTAAACAAGTTAAAAATAGTCAATGTCCAGTTTAACTAAAATGGTGGGTTGAAAGACTCCTTTTCCCAGTACTTTTTAATCTGTCGGTCAGAAGGTTTAATGGTCATACTGCGGTCCCGGACAGTTATAGTTAATGTCCAGTTACTAAAATGGTGGTTGAAAGACTCCTTTTTTCCGGCACTTTTTAATCTGGGGTCATGAGGTTTGCGGCTCATGCTGCGTTCCAGACAGGGATATTCAATGTCCAGTTCAAGTAAAATGATGGTTCAAATCATACTGCCTTCTGGCACTTTTTTAAATTTGTGGGTCATGCAGGTTTAAGGTCATGCTGTGGGGCAAGACAGGGATAGTGAATGGTCTGTGATTTTTTTCTGTGGCTTTTAAAAACCTAATTGTCTTGCCTAAGATTAGCACATATACAGTTTGCTGTTGTGGATGTTAAATTCCCGCTTTTTCCATCCCTGTTTGGGTGTAAGAATGAAGGTGTTGTTCCTCTCCCATAGACTTTAATGGTCATCGGCGATAATCTATTATCGACTATCGGATATCTTATTAATAATTGCCGATATCGACTATCGACCCGATGACGATAGTCAACGTAATCGCTCATCACTACTCCTTATCCAATTAGATGTCCCCATCCAAATTATATGATTACAGCTTTCGACAGCTTAAGAGCTGAGAAATTACACGCCACACAGATGAGTGGTGTATAGCTTCTGCTTTAATTATGGTAAGGTACAATTTGATATAACTTTGAATCACATGATCATTTTATCATTGGCTAATTGGCTGTTGTTGAAACCTCATAGTCTCCTGCATCTACGCAACGTTGCTAGGCATTAGGATTGAGGATTTGTTACATTCAACAGTAGGCGCTGTGGGCTTCTCAGCCCCTTTCCCATAATGCCTTGTGATATGCAGATGCTTCGTAGAGTGCGAAAAGGCCAATCAAATCTCTACACGCCATTCGTTCGGTGCTCTCCTTAAGGAGAGATGTTCCCCTTCCTAGGCATTAGCTGATAAGAAACATTCTTGAACTTCTCTCTATATATCGTCCGAGAGAGGAATTTATTTGATTTCTTGATATGACTTCTTGCTGAAGCGGGCAGTGCATCTGTTCCAAATAAAGCTGGGTGGAAAATATTTGATACTTCGATAAGGATGTAATAGCAGTAAAAGCAGTATTTCACATTGTAGATCCTGGCAGTATTGCCATGAATGGTAGCGTTTAGGTGGCATGCCTTTTTCTATGGTGCCCATACTCTTAAGGTGCATAATGTTGCCCTTCTTGTAAATGTGCATGTATGTTGATAAAGGCAGAGGGCCACTGACCGGAGAACTGCCATATTTGCCCCACTGGAACCCTTTTCACAATAGCCTGACCCCAAAAACAGGAAAAAATGCCCTTATGGACATAGAGAGTAAATTTAGCAGCAAGAAATAAGTATTTGAAACAAGATTTATTTGAATAGAACCTTGAATATCTCTGTCTTTTCCAGCTGCCTGACCCCAAAAGCAGCAAAAATTACCTTTTCAATACTCAATAAAAGTAGCCAGAATAAAAGAGTTTTTTTTTTTTTTTTTTAAACATTTTTGGGAATAGGACCAGGATTATAGTTTGTTTTTGATAGCAGCATGCCCCCAAAAAATGACCTTTTGGCCACTGTTGACAATTGTGAAGAATAAATGCCTGTTACAAACAATTTTTTTTACAACAGGACATGCAGTATAGCTGGTTTTGGATAGCACCACGACCCTAAAAATTAGAAAAATGACCTCTCGGCCACTGTTAAAAATTGTGAGGAAGAAATGCCAGTTAGAAACAACATTTCAGTACCAAAGGATTATAGCTGTTTCACAGCACCATGACCCCAAAACCAGTGACAGTGCGAAAAATTTTCATGAAGAAATGAGTAATTGGAATATGTTTTTTCATGAAACCATGTACAATTGGTGTCTTTTACTGTCTCCTCACTGCAAAACCAGCAAAATGACCTTTTGGGCACTCAGAATAAAAATTGCAGAAAGAAATGATCATTTAAAAAAAAAAAAAAATCAAGAGGACCATTTCTTTTGGGAGAGGAATGTGAAGTAGACCGGCAACTAATCAGTGACCTCGGCAATTGGGGCCACAACATCGTCAGAGATCCACGCCTGATTTATCTTGATGAAAGTGAAATGATCCACATTCTCAGTGGAAAACCGGATGCATTTGTCTATAATCATTCCTCCAGCTATGCTGAAGGTTGCTCAGATATGATGCTAGCTGCTGGCCAGGATAACACCTCTATGGCTTGGCAAGAGAGCTCGGGCCATTACTCCATTTTGGATACCCAGAAGTCGATTGGATCCGGAACATATCCAAAAACATTGGTGTTGAGACGCAGATAGTCATGGACCATGATTTTAAGTCGGTCTCTGTTTGTCTGATTTGTGCCCTGCATTACAGGATTTGGAGAGGCAGTAAATAAGGATTGCCAGAAGTCACCCATTAGGCTTCTGCCACAATGCCTGCTGCTGCTGCTGGTGCTACGGCTTCTTTTCAATCTACTGCTATCACGTTGCTGACATTGTTCCATTGTGACATTAGAACCTGAAGCAGATGAAACAGATTTCTCTAGTTGATCAATGAGCACGGTCTCAAATTCCTGCATTCGACTGTCTATTTGTGTGGGTGGAAGGAAAGTGCTGGTTATCTCTTTGTAACGGGGATCAAGGAGGGTGACCACCCAGTAATTGTTGTTCATTTTGATGGCCTTAATGCCTGGATCATGTTGGAAGAAATGGAGCATCCAAGCACTCATGTGAGAGATGGAGCCCGGATTTCCTAAGCCTCGGGGTCGAGGGGCCCTAAACACATCTTACGTGTCTTCCACCTTCGCCTCTAACCCGTGCCAACATCTTTCCAAGGCAGGGACATTGGTAACGTCGGTGTCCAGCAATGTATCTTCCTCCCGCTCCGCTTCCCCCTCCTCAGCATGAACACAGCCCTGACTTTCCTCAGATGATGTACCCTGAGAGCAGAGGCGCCGCCCTGCACCAGCCCTGGACCCCAAACCACTGCCTAAAGAGGACCTTTAAAGTTGTAAAACTGTCCCGCTTTATTGATTGGACAGAGAGTAAGGCTCTGTGTTGGCATCTGTGTCCGCCGACTCCTTCTCCGTCACTGGTGGGACCTGCTGTTCCAGAGTGTCCAACACTTTTTCCAGAACTAATATCACCACGATGGTCATGAAAACAAGGGCATTGTCCTTACTAACCATTTTGGTGACTTCATAAAAACTGGCAAGAATTGTGCAGAGGTCTTTCACCTGCCTCCACTCTCGGTGGCTCAACACCCCGAGGTCCGTACCGCTGCTTGTCAGGCCATTTGTAACTTCATACTGTGAAATGGCACTACGTTGCTTCCACAATCACTGGAGCATGTGGATGGTGGAATTCCAGTATGTTGCAACGTCAACAATGAGACGGTTGATGGGGAGGCCGAGCTGGCGCTGTAACGCAGCCAGCCGAGGACAAAGCAGGGTGCGAACGGGGGAAGTGTGAGCTCAGACCTCGGGCTTTCTTCAGCAGGCAGTCGAGACCTTGGTAGCGCTTTAGAAATTTCTGAACGACGAGGTTCATGACGTGTGCCAGACAGGTGATGTGCTCCAGACTACCGATCTTAAGGGCGGCCAGGAGATTTTGCCTGTTGTTGCACACCACTTTGCCTGGCACCAGGTTCTTGTCACCCAGCTACTGCTCGGTCTCGTGGTGCAGAGCTGTCCACAGCTCTTGACCTGTGTGTTGACGGTCTCCAAGACACATTAATTTCAACATGGCCTGGTTTCTCTGGCCACGTGATGCTACCCATGGACATTGGGGGACAGAAACCTGCACCATCCCTGCGGTTTTGAAGCGCGTGCACCGAGCCTCAGAGCCTCTGTCATCACCAGAGACATCCACCCAACTCACCAAGTGAGCTGTCACAGAGATGTAGCGGCCTTGACCGTGCTTACTAGTCCATGTATCGGTGGTCAGATGGACTTTGCTGGACACAGATGCAAACAATGCACTGGAAATTTTAGCTGACACGTGGCTGGCCAGGGCAGGGACAGCTTTCCGGGCAAAGAAATGCTTGCTCGGCATCTGGTATTGGGGGCAGGCAAGAGCCATGATGTGGCGGGACCCATCTGTGTCCACCAGACGGAAAGGCAGCATTTATAAGGCCAAAAGCCTGGCAATGCCGACATTCAGGCTTTTGGCTTTGGGATGGTTTGGGTTAAAGTGTTTCTTGTGCTCCCACACCTGGTACACGGAAGGCTGGCTGCTACACTGGCCGCTGCATGGTGTGCAGGTCAAACTGGTGGAAGGAGAAGGGGTAGGCTGTGTCTCTGGTGGTGCTAGTGGTACTCGGGTGAAGGTGTGTGGCACTTGGTCTGATCCTTGCTCATGCCGCTCAGCGACATGAGCAGCAGTGGAACTCTTATTCTTGGAAGTGGCGGAGGAGGAGGCGGAGACAGAGGATGTGACAGTGGTTGGAAGCCCAGGACCAGTGTGGCCTTTTTTCACCAATTGATCCCTCCATTTCAATGTGACTAGTCATGTTTGTGGTGGTTAAACACTTTAGAATTCCCCCCTCCCTCTCTGCTTCACAGATCCTGGTCTTTTTCGACGGCGATAAGCTAGTAGCGATGTTTCCGCTGCCACCACTGACCATGGCTGGCGGATTAATGTCATTTTATTCTGGGGCCGCTACATCGATGACATTGTCATCCTTTGGTCAGGTATGGATGACCTTTTCAACGAATTTGTTGCCCAGTTGAATATCAACTCGATAGGCCTGAGGTTCACGTCTACTATCCAGGCTTCCGAGCTGGTCTTTCTTGACATCATGATTAGAAAAGCATATGATGGTACCTTGGAAACTACCTTATATAGGAAACCCACGGCGGGCAAAAGCCTCCTGAGATGGGACAGCGCACATCCGTTCCCACTGCGCCGTGGTATACCTAAAGGCCAGTATATTAGAGTCAGGCGAAACTGTTCCTCTTCAATTTATTTTAAAAAGGAAGCAGATGTCTTAGAGACAGATTTACCGAACGTGGCTATCCTCAGAAAATTCTTAAGGAGGCCTACGATTGGGCTCGGAGTGCCGATCGTTCTTCGTTGTTACAATCACATAAAAGCCCACAGAACGATCACAAACTAAGAATCATCGGCACTTTCGATAACGCCTCGGCACAGGTCATCAGAATTATCAAAAAATTCTGGCCCTTGTTGCAACAAGACCTCGACTTATCTGATTTCATTGAGCCACATCCTCAGATCTCTTTTAGACGAGGTAAAAACATTGGAGATCTTGTACATAGCCACTATGTCCCTCCGAAACCTGAAGGATCATGGCTACGTTGTTACACTACTGGCACTTACAGATGTGGGGGATGCAAAGCTTGCAAGTTCATTTTAGTCTCTAAAGGAGTTAAAAATCTTCATCCAGGCAGGGAATTTAAATCTTACAGCTATGCTAATTGCAAAACAAGGGGCGTAATTTATCAGGCCTCCTGCAATTGTCCCCTCATGTATGTGGGTAAAACGATACGTGAATTTAGGCGTCGCATATTGGAACACGTGGGAGACATCCGAAATAAACGCGATACCCCCTTGGCACAACATATGAACCTAACACATTCAGAGAACCCTTTTGCCGTGACTTTTTCAATAATCGAGGTGGTCAACCCATCAGTTCGCAAAGGGGATTTCGACAAAAAGGTTCTACAGCGCAAAGCAAATTGGATTTTTTGTTTAAAAACCCTACACCCATTTGGTTTAAATGATTCTATTAACTTTGCATCATTTATTTAATTCCATTCATTTTCTTAGTACTACATTTTTGTATTCTTCTTTAATATTCTTTGATTTAAGTTTATATTCTATCTATTTGTCCCCCTAACAGCAATTCTAGCTTCTCTTCTCCTCTTGTACTCATTAATGGTTATTTGTGACATCACTCTTATTTGGTATCCAGGACATAGTGTTTGTATTTGTCTTTTATACTCTTATCATGCTTTCACATCTTACAGATATTGCTCATGTCCTACCAGCATCACCCTGTGGCGTTTCGCCACTAAAATCCTATATTTTTCCTTCATTCTGGCTATATGTGTCTTCTATGACATGCTCCGGTCTATCGCAGAGCAGCCGCTTTCATTGCGCATGCGCATCTTCCGGCGCATGCGCAGTATGTTCAGTAACTACCCGGCGCCATTTTTGTAGTTCTATCTCCTATTACCTGTTTGCGCATGCGCGCTTTGCCAGCTTGCGCCGGCGCACTAGCTATGTCCGGATGCCGTTTGCACACACGTTTCCTCTCTCCAATCAGGTGAGTAGAAACACCTAATATTATATTATTTAAGCTAGTTCATTGCTGTTTCCGCTCTCTGCCTACCATACATCTGCAGTCCCACCATGCATTGGACATCAGGTCTAACATCATAGACCTCTACCTTATACATTGGGCAGCATCATCATTTATCTAGCTAAAGGGACGTAAGTTTAATGCTTCTGTGATATTTTTGTCTGTTCCCTGATGAACCCGATTCTCTATTGCCGGGAGAAACGCGTCGGAACGTTTATTCCATTATGCTTATCTCTTAACATTTCCAAGCGATAGCTAATTTCGCTCTTTCTTGATAGTCCATACTATTGTGCCTATTTATCTTAGCATCCCCTTTACTTTTATATGTACTTTATTGTTATTAGTTAGTGGGTCGTATTTGTATTGTTTTTGTATCCCCGGTTTGCACCGTTAGTGTTTAGGTTTTTTTCTTTATTGTGGCATTACCGTTTTTAGGGATGTATTGTTATATGTATTGCATGTAGATTAGGGTTGTCTAGGGTTTGGAAGGTAAAGGTTCCTGAGTGGGGTCGCCCTCCTTCAGGGCGGTACCCCCACTTTTCCCTCGGTCTATTAGTACTTAGGGCTTTGTAGGGAATCTTTAGGTCCCTTTTTTACTAATAATTTTATAATAAAGGTTATATTTTAGCCTGAAGGCGTATTTTCCTACTTAAGCGTTGTTTTTCCTTTTGATGTATTTGTATACGCCGGGCATCAGTATCCAGGTGTACTCTTCACCTGTCATTTTTAATAAGAGTATTTGTAGTTTTCTGGACACAGATGCAAACAACGCACTGGAGATTTTAGCTGACACGTGGCTGGCCAGGGCAGGGACAGCTTTCCGGGCAAAGAAATGCTTGCTCGGCATCTGGTATTGGGGGCAGGAGAGAGCCATGATTGGCGGAACCAATCTGTGTCCACCAGGCGGAAAGGCAACATTTCAAAGGGCAAAAGCCTGGCAATGCCGACATTCAGGCTTTTGGCTTTGGGATGGTTTGGGTTAAAGTGTTTCTTCTGCTCCCACACCTGGTACACGGAAGGCTGGCTGCTAGACTGGACGCTGTATGGTGTGCAGGTCAAACTGGTGGAAGGAGAAGGAGTAGACTGTGTCTCTGGTGGTGCTAGTGGTACTCGGGTGAAGGTGTGTGGCACTTGGTCTGATCCTTGCTCATGCTGCTCAGGGACATGAGCAGCAGTGGAACTCTTATTCTTGGAAGTGGCGGAGGAGGAGGCGGAGACAGACGATGTGACAGTGGTTGGAAGCCCAGGACCAGTGTGGCCTTTTTTCACCAATTGATCCCTCCATTTCAACTCATGTGACTAGTCATGTTTGTGGTGGTTAAACACTTTAGATTCCTCCCTCTACTGATGCGTTGATGGTAAATACTGCATATGTCGTTGCGGGGCGTATCTGAGGCTTGATCGAAAAAGGCCCTTGCTTCACAGGTCCTGGTCTTTTTCGACGGCGATAAGCTAGTAGCGATGTTTCCGCTGCCACCACTGACCATGGCTGGCGGATTAATTTCAGCGGACTTGTGCGACCACCCACTCTCTTTCTGAGGCTTCACCCATACTGACACTACCCCCTCATCTTCCTCCTCATCCACTGATCAGGCGCTCGCAAGCAAATTCTGCTGACAAGACCACGTTGGATCCACAATGTCATAATCAACATCATAATCATCATCTAAGGTAACATCCTCGTCCTGACAGTCTACATCCTGAAGCTTAAGGCTAGAAGCCACAGGCACTGCAAGGCGTTGACGACCGCTTGGGATTTTTGCCAACTCACCACCTTCCTTCTCCTCTGACAGCATCAGCAATTGGGTGTCAGAGCAGACAAAATCATCCTATTTGGCCTATTGATCTTCTGAAATGCCTTCTGACCCCAACCGCATTGTGTCATTAAAGAGGTCTTCAGAACATGGATTAACCAAAGTGGTCGGTACGGGGTTTGAAAATTGGGGATGCCTTTGTTCATTTGGGAGGGGATGCTGATTATGTGTTATGACATTTTGACTGTGACTGGGGGAAAAGGGAGGTAAAACCCTTTGGATAAAGGGGTTGCTTTAAACCGATGAGAACAGATTGGGATGCTCTTCATTACTGAGATTTAGGGTAACCGACCCAGCGATGACAGCCCTGAGGGTCCAGAAACTGACATGTTTGCTTGCGTGTTGCCCGGAACTGGAAGGATTCGTCTCTCGTACTCCGCTCCCCCTCCCCCCTATTTGCTTGTTTACCACCTGTAATTCCCTCCATGTTCAGAAAGATAAATATTAAAAAGGTCTGGAAGATTTTTTAAAAATCTCTTATTGAAAACTGACGGCAAAACGGAAAATGCGGGTGTTCGAAATCCCTTAATTTCCAACTGCAAACTAGGATTAGAAACGAATTGTTTCTTTTGAAATCTGTGAAATGTGTTTGTGGAAAACCCGAACCCAACTAAACAGTGGGGTTTCCCTTTCACCTCTGAGATTTACAACCGCCGAGTAGGAATAAAAATTGTCTATTTCCTACAGATTTTATAAGAACTGCAGTCTTTTTATGACAACTGAAAACCATTTGTAGAAATAGAAATTTTGTATATTTAATATGAAACAAATGTGGTCTTTTCCAACCAATAACAACAAGGAGTAAAAAAATCCAATTTTTCTACAAATAATCGAATAACTGCAGTCTTTTCAGACAACCGACTTTACAGATAGAAATATAAATGTTTTCTACACAATATGGGATAAATTTGGTATTTTCCCACAATTGAGAAACAGAAGTACAAATAGAATACACTCTATAAAACAGTAATTTCTTATGAGAGATGAACTACTGTCTATGAGAGTTACCCCACAACAAAGGCAAACCCCCCTATACTGGTGGGGAGGCAACATAAAAAATAAAGGTGCATTTCTTATTGCAAAATTTTTTTTTTCTAAGGGCCTAAGGGAAATTTTTTTGGTTTTGGGGTTAGGCAAATTTTTAAAAGGGGGCCCAATTTTGCCCCAAAGGGATTATTCCCGTCAGGAGCCGGAAACAAAAAGGGCCCGGGGATATGTTAAAAAAGGAAAGAAATAATTGGTGGCACCCCATTTGATTTTGAGTAGCTGTATGTGGCCATAAAAAAGGTTAAAAGATGACTGACGGCACCCTGGCTCTCACCACACCCCCCTAATAGGGGGCCTGCAGCTAAACTCCACTTCCCCCTTTGGAGTTTTTGCTGCCACCCCCAAATGAAAAGTTATTTTTCCCGGGAAAAAATGATAGGGGCTCCTGCCCTTACCCGGTGCCATTTCCCAAAACCATGTCTTCTTTGGTTAAAGGCGCCCCGTAGCACGCTACCCCCTGTACCTGCGTGGCTACACCGTCCTCATGTCTTCGGCAGCCATTGAAAGGAATTTTTTAGGCCAATGATGTTTTTTTGTGAATTTAATAGCCTAATTGTCTTGCCTAAGATGTACACGTATCCTTTACTGTTTTGGGGTTAATTCCACTTCACCCACCTGTTTTGGGTGGAAAAATGAACCCGGTGTTCCTCTCCCCAAACTTTAATAGGAATAGGACGAAAATAGCGAGAGATTCCCCAAAAACTAGAATCTACTCAAACATTATTGGCGAAACACTCACAATACCCTGTGCCTACCACCCTGGCGTACGGAATACGAGTCAGCTAAACGCTCGCTACTATTGGTGGCCTGATCTTATCAAGGATATTAAAGACTTTGTAGAATCTTGCTCTACTTGCGCCCGCAACAGGGCATCTCACCTCAAGCAAGCGGGTCTACTTCAACCGTTGCCAATTCCAAACCGCCAGTGGTCCTATATTGCCACAGATTTTATAACTGATCTTCTCCTTTCTCCCGGGCAAAAACTTTCATTTGGGTCTCAGGGAAACCGTTTTTCAAAAAGGGCCACGCTTCCTCTGTCCGGTTTGCCTTGCAACCCAAACGTCGCCAGCTTTTCTTCCACATATCCCCCGGTTTAAATACCCTTCCCCTCACATTTTGGGTTTTCAATCGGGGAAATAAAAATTTGGCCCTTTGATTCTGGGGGCCCCCTCTGTTCTCATTTAAAGGAAAATTTGGGACTTTTCTTCGGCCTACCTTTCCGCAAAAAAAAAAAATTGGGGTCGGGTAGAAGAGTAAACCAAACTTGACAATTATCCGCGACCTTTTTTTCCCAGTACGTCGGGAGGGCGATCCCCCTTTTGCCTTGGGGGGAAATTTTTTTCTAAAAATTTCCCCCCCCACGGGAAACTTCGAGTTGGCTGGTGCCTTGCCATTCTTTGTTGTGTATGGACAACATCCCCGCCCTCCTCTCCCATTGTCATCTGCTTCTGATGTCCCTGCTGTGGATACTTTGGTGCGTGACTTGAAGGCCATCTGAAATGACACTCTGCAATCTCGACAACAGGCCTTAGCCCACATGACCCTTGAGCAACAAGAATAGGAGACCTCCCGGGTCCTTTGCCCGGGGGGGTTTCCCTCAAAATATTTTCACCTGAAATCCCCAGCAACGAGCTGGGCCTTGTTTCCCTCCCCCTTTTTGAGGTATTAAAAAAAGATTAATCCGTGGCCAAACCTCCGCTACCTCCTACGATGCGTATCCCGAACTCCTTCCATGTCTCTCTGCTTAAACCATTCAACTTGAATTGATTCTCCTGGAAAGTCGCACCCCCTTCTCCAGAGGCCGATACTGCTAATGTCTTTGCCATAAAGGGGGGGTCCGGGTTTTTAAGAAAAAACCCAGGGGGAAGCGAAAACTTCCTTTTTGTTGGAAGGGGTTCGGGCCAGAAGAAAAAATTTTGGGGAGCCGGAGGACACCCATTATGGACCGTAAGTTTTTAAGAATTTCTCCGGGCCAAAAAGGGGAGGCCAAAGGAGGGGCACTGTCACGGGTGCTCCTGCGGCTCTTCCCCCCGACCGGGTGGGGCCCCCAATGCGATTTCCCCCGCGATGGCCCCGGGCCCCTTTGCTTGTCGGGCCTTGGGCGCACTTGCAATTCTGCTGCTGCCCCTTTGTGCTTATGGGAACTCTTTTCCCTTTGGCCTGTCTCCATTTTTTTGGGGCGACCCGCGCCCCTGACCACTATTTTTCCCGCGGCCCGGACTTCTGAAATTTAAAGGTCCAAGGGGCCGGTATTTTTGGGTTAAATTTTTGCGGGGCGCTGGTCCTTTTTTAAACCCAGCCTCCCCCTGTTTTCCCCTGCTGAATCCATATTTCCGGGTGGGCCTATGTGGGGAAAGGGCGTTCCGAAAGTTTTTTTTGGGCCCTGGCCCTTTAAACCCGTTTTTGGTTTTTCCTACGTCCTTTGACCATGAACCTACGATGCCTGTCCTGAACTTCCTGCCTGTCCCCGACTACGAGATTGTCTTACGATTCAGTACCTCATCGCACCTCGGCTGCCTCCTCAAGCACGTCATGTCAGGCCTAGCGACCTAGTAGTGTTCTGCTACAGCAAGTCTAACCTGCCTTGCCGCGGGCTCTTGTGAATACAGGTTTCCAAAAAGCCCCCCCTCCCTGAAGGACTTGTAAACCCCTGCTTGCGGTGGTCCCTTGGGTCCACAAAAACCCGTCCCACTGTTACAAAACCCTTTCTCCCTGCTCTCCTCTCTCCCTCCCTCTCTCTCATCTCCTACCCCAAAGTACTGCATAATCATAGAAAATCAGTGTGCCTCTACACAGAAAGATTATGAACAATATAACCCCAATCAGAGGGAAATTTTGAGACAGAAACAAAAATAACTTTTTTAAAAAAGAACAGTTTTGGGAACATCAATAATTAAAAAACCCCAAAAGGGGGGCAAGCTGTAAAATCAACAGAAAGAATATGAAAACAGGAGACACAAAAACAATATTTGCAATCCCCCAAAAAAATTTTATTTGAAAACAATACAAAAAGAAAACAAGACCTCAGACTCTACATACACTTTAAACCCTGCAGAAAAATGCAGGTTCCTGCATGGACAAATAGAACACCTGCTTATGAACATATTCTATTTGAATATGTTCACAAATACATAATGATGGACCTCATATCAAAAAAAATGAGTATGATGGCGTGAGAGACATGAAGCAATAGAGGACAAACCGCAAGCCATGATGATGATCCATGTCACGTTGCCAAGTGCAGCTTACAGGGTAATTAGGCAAGGTGCAGGTTTCAATTTAGATAAAACATAATTAAAACAATAGAAAGACATGGGGCTGTACTCAAAAGAGGAAGGGAGGGAGGAGGGAAACAATAGGAAACTTACAATTCTGTTATACAGGTGGGAAGCTGGGGATCCGGGAGAAATAAAAAACCCACCCCGGGCCCAGGAGCGGCACAATACTCTGCCAGTCATGAAGTGGTCACGAGAACCACAATCTTAATGCTTGATACTGCTTTCTAGATTCCAAATGCACCTACCCAAATAGACATTATATTGTATACTGGTACCGATGCCTAGCAAAAAGGCGGGGAGTTGATAAATGTTGACACTCAGATAATAGAAATGAATGCAAAAATCTAAACTTAATAAAATACAATATCATACATGATTACTTTTATATGGTCTATTGAGCTTCATTATTTTTGGGTACATAAAAGCTTGGGTGAGACCCCAATCACAGACATACATTGTAGTTGGTCCACAATTAAGTTTCTTTACACTAAACTTATTCAAACCATGGCTGTTAACAATGGAGGTAGAAAACAAAAGAAAAAACAATGTGCAAAGACAAATTATGGGGGAGAAACGTTTGGAAAAAAAAAAACTCGGGAAAATGTTTTCAACCTATAATTTTTTAATCCCAGCAAATTAAAAAGTCAAATTGTTTCATAACTGCTTAATTAAATCTGGTTGGGAAATCTTTATTTCCAAAAAGATAACTCCCCTTGCATCAGGTAACGCCAAATGCTCATTTTAGACTCCTTTTTCGAATTTTGACCTAAAGGTGAAGTGAAGGGCCCTTTTTGGCAAATTTTTTGACCCCCAATCAAAATTACTGCCTACATATGAAAGTATATAACCTCCCATAATGAAACAACCTTTTAATATGGTGCCAGGATGGTTCTGGACTGTTAGGGTCTTTTTTGGCTGTTTAGTTACAAGATTTGTCACTGGTGTTTTCTGAAAACTTTTTACTTTTGGTACATGTTACAAACAGCCCAGGTCACCAACCTAGAAAACATGTTAAATTCTACCTAGAAATATTATTAACTTAAGAAAAAAAATTACTCATCAAAATATTGGTTCATAACAAGTCTTTCCCAATGTGCCAATTTCCAAATTAATCTAACCAAGAAGTCTCGGCTGTTTACTGAATCCACATAATGAATCGGGATCCTGTGGGAATCTTCTGTATTTATCTAACGCTATAAAAGATATCAACATCAGGAAAATTTAACCATTGCCTGAGAAGACCCAACAACACACATACATCAAATCAAGGCTGAATGTTCCCCATTCCCTTCTCTAAGGGAAACCATTAGTACAGCATGTAGAATATTCTTTGTAGTCTGATACATTTTCAGGGGATTTTAGACACTGTACATATCAGCTAAATTTCTCAGAAAAGAAAAACTTTGATATTCATCGACATATAAATGATGTGTGAGGAGAATGAGACACAAGTCACTCAGATACGTCTCCTTGGATTCCGAAATCTGTACAGATACAAAACCCTTCTCTTCATTGTGTTTTTCCTGACTTATGCATTCATCCTGGGTGGAAACCTTCTGATTATCCTTTTAGTGACCACTATTGACCACCTCAAGACCCCAATGTTTTACTTCCTGAAACACCTATCCATCGCTGATGTCCTACTAACCACCAATGTTATCCCCACAATGTTGGACATTATAGTGCTTGAGGAGGGCATTTTGCCTTTTTGGGTCTGTATGATGCAGTTGTATTTCTTTGGTATATTTGGATTTGTTCAGTGTTTCCTCCTTGCCGTCATGGCTTATGATCGCTATTTGGCCATTTGTCAGCCATTACATTATACTTCAATAATAGGTCCACGTCTTTCCCTCCGGCTTGTTATTGGATCATGGTTTTTAATGATTGTTTTAGCATCAAGTGAGCTTTTCATTGTTTTCCAAATGAACTTTTGTGGCTTGAATTACATCGACCACTTCTTCTGTGACTTTCATCCCATAGTTGAATTGTCCACTTCTGACATTTCCATGCTGATCTTGCAAGACTTTGCTCTTTCTTTCTTAACATTATTTTTCCCATTTGCTTTTATCATTGGGACATACATTTGTATCTTCTTCACCATTCTTAAAATGTCTTCATCTTATGGAAAAAGAAAAGCCTTCTCCACCTGTAGCTCCCACCTGACCACAGTGTGTGCATATTATGGAACCACCATCACAGTTTACTTGACTCCATCTGATGGGAGCTCATCCAACCTCAACAAATACAGAGCCCTGGTGTACATAGTACTGACACCGTTGATGAATCCCATCATCTACAGCCTGAGGAACAACGAGATGAAAAGAGCAATGCAAAAAATGATCGGTCATATTGTTCAAAATCAATGGAACAGATAAATGTACTGTACTATATGTAGTAATGGCTCACAATATTTGTCCAAAAGTATGAGAAAATTATTTTTTTCAGTTTTTCATTTATTTATTTTAGAACTATGTTATAGTTTCCATCTGCTTTTGAGGTTAAAGCTAAGATTTTCATTGTACAAACGCATTTCAGACATCTGTCAATTGCAACTTTGTGGCAACAGTTTGGGGGTTGAATATTTCTTGTGGCAGCATGACAGTTCCTGTGTGTACTGAGAGAGTCCCATAAAGACCATGGAGGATCAGGTTGTTATTGAGAAACTTAAATGGGGTTTTCTTGCCACAGTGGTTAGCTTTTAACATATAGGGAAAAGTAAATGAAGACTACTAATATTGCCAAATGCATTGTTGTTTTGATTTTGCTTTGTTCAGGAGAAAAAGAAGATTTTATCTACTGCTAATGTATACAATTTTCTCTTACCCAGAACCTATTTCTGCCATTAGTCACTCCCTGCTGAGTCGTATCTCTAGCACAGGAGTTTGTTTACCTAAGTAAATGACAATTTTTAAGCCTTAGAGCTCAGTAGCTTTATGCACGACAGATTATAAGTCTTTAGCCCTCATATTACTGTAATAGAATCAGCTAGAAATAGCAGAGCTTAACCAGGAAGTGTGAGTTTGAAGCTGACTGTTGCTTTGTGGAACAGCATGGTGAGTTAAACCTTTTTCAGTTGCTACCTGAGTCCTTACCTTACTCTTTGAGAGGAACTGGAATGCTCTTTGCAAACCAAAGCAAATAAAAAGTGATAATCCTCAACAGAACCTTTCCATGAAATTATATGGCCTTGGAGCAATAAAAAGATAGGCCCCCAACAAGTGAATGGAAACTAACAGCAGTTTAAGCAGAAAAAAAAATTAAGTATAAATAATAGTGCCATATATCAGAGGGCCCATGGACCAATGCTAAATAGCAGAAAGTCCCCAATTTTGTATTTCCTTCAAAAATTTACATTGTTCTTGCACCATAGTGAGCCCCCTCAATCTCCTACTGCAATCCATGCTCTTAATGTCCAACTGAAAAGATGACAATAAACCAATGGTTTTCTGAACCACTCACAGTAATCATGATCTCTAGGTAGCATGGAATAGATCAGTAGAAGCTGATAAGATTCATATATACAGTATCTCCCAAAAGTGAAAGAAACCCTCACATTTTTGTAAATATTATATTACATCTTTTCATGGGTCAACACTTAAGATATGACACTTTGATACAATGTAAAGTAAATTTGGTGTGCCCTCAAAATAACTCAATGTCTAAACTGCTGGCATCAAAGGTAAGTACACTCTTAAGTGACAATGGACAAATTGTGCCCAAAGTGTCAGTTTTTTGTGTTTCCCCCAATTATTTTCCAGCACGGCCTTAACTCTCTTGGGCATGGAGGTCACTAGAGCTTCACAGGTTGCAGCACAGAAATCCCTTCCACTCCTCCATGATGATATCACTGAGCTGGTGGATGTTAGAGACATTGCGTCCCCCACCTTCTGTTTCAGGATGCCCCATAGATGCTCATTAGGGTTTAGGTCTTGGCCAGTCCAGAATCTTTACCCTCATTTTATTCAGAAAGACAGTGGTCATTTTTGAGGTGAGTTTGGGGTCATCATAGATGCATAGCTTGTAAGGCTGAAAGCAAAGCAGACATCCATCCAGTTCAACCTACTGTGCCATACTGTTGATCCAGAAGAAGGCAAAAATCCTCATGAGGTAGAATCCAATTGTACTCATTTTAGGGAAAGAAGCCCAAATCCATTCTGTCATTCAGAATAAATATCTGGATCAGCAACCCTTCTCCTGGTCGTTATAACTTGACATATTATTACCCTTCTCCAGAATATTGGTCACTTTAACTTGTTACGTTATAACACACTAGAAATGCATTCAGAACCTTTATGAACTCTGAATTCACCATGATAAGTTCCTCTGTCAGAGAGTTCCACAGTTTCACTGCTCTTACAGTAAAGAATCCCTTTCTGTGTTTCTGTAGAAACTTTTTTTCCTCCAGACATAGAGGATGTCCCCTTATTCTGGATACAGTTCTGGTTATGAATAGATCTTGATAGAGATCTCTATATTCACCTCTGATATATTTATAGATATTTATTATGTGTGTAATGGGAGAATTATGTTCTCATCATGTGCATCTGTGCTCCTTTTTAGTACACCTCATTATTCCATTTGCCTTGGCAGCTGCTGCCAGACACTGGCTGCTGCAATTAAGTTTACTGTCCACTAGGATTCCCAAGTCCTTCTCTAGTCACTTTTCCCAGCGTTTTTCCATTTAACAAGTAATCATGGGATGTTTTTTTTTCCTCCCTATGTGCATAATCTTGCATTTACATGTGGTAAACCTCATCTGTGTCATGATCATGCCCGACAGACCCCCAGCTTTCAGCTCTGGTGGCTACAGTCTTCTGTTCCTATCTGGTCTCACATTCCTTCTACCTATCGCCTCAGTTCTGACTTCTCTGGTTCCCTATAAAAGGATTAATTTGCCTTTCTGCTGTTTCTACTTCTTACCTTATCTGTAGCTAGCCCTTTTTCTTACTGGTTTTCTGTGTTTCCTGACTCTGCCTGGTTTCTGACTACTTTTCTGCCTTCTGGATTTGTACTACGCTGTTCAACTGTTACTGACTTGGCTCAGCTTACGTTTATTCTTCTGTCTCCCGATTTAGTGTCACGTCTTCTGATAGTTGCCAACTTTGCTTGCCTGACTCTTCCTTATTGTGTTCCTGTTTTTCTGTCCATGTCTTGTGTTGCACTTAGGTTAGTACAGTTCTCAGTCTTCTGGTTGGGGCCGGCCTATTAAGGAGTCGGGGACCCCGAAAAGGCAGGGACAGTGGTGGGACCAGCATCAGGGCCTCACTCTGTTGTGTCTCCTCGTGCACCCCTGACCAGTCCCTTACATTGTAGCAGGCCCTTACCAACTCTCTCGACAGTTCAATATGAGTCCCGACTTGTCATTCACCGACCGCTTGGACGAGTTGACAACTCAGCTTCAGGTTATGGCGGGCCTTATTAATCAAATCTCGCAGCGTCTGGATGCCCTAACGACCTCGGTACCCGGACTTGCCACCCCATCTGTGTCCCTACCCATCCCATATTTGTGAATCCTAGTGTCCGTCATAAATCTAAAATGCTTCTACCGTATCGTTTTTATGGAAACCCGGACAGGTTCCGAACCTTCAGGGAATCCTGTCATCAATTTTTTCGCTTCAATTAATTTTCCAATGAGGCTGAAAAAGTAGCAGTTGTGTCTCTCCTCCAGGGCCCACCTCAGGATTGGGCATTAGCTATAACGCCTGAAGCCCCTGAGTGGAGATCGGTTGACAGATTTTTTCTTGCTTTAGGCCATGTTTATGATAATCCCAACCGTGCGACGTGGGCGGAAACTCATCTGCTATCTATTCAGCAGGGCCGTCACTCGGCCGAAGACTACTGTTCCGGGTTCCACCGATGGTGTACGTTGACCAGGTAGTCTGACCAACCTCTTTAAACCCTCTTCAGACAAGGGCTGTCTGATGCTGTAAAAGATGCTATGGTCAGCCATCCAACCCCCGAGACCATAAATGACTTTTCCTGTAAAATCTCCTTCTACCTCCTCTGAAAGTTGTCCTCTGCCATCCTCACCACCATCCCCCTCACAGTCTTCTGGAGAAGAAACAATGATGTTGGGTTTTACATCTGCTGCCACCAGGAGGAGACATCGGTTGTAGAATGACTTGTGTGTTTATTGTGGAAAACCTGACCATTTTCTGAGAGACTGTCCGACTAGGCCCAAGTCACCCCAAGGAAACACCAAACGCCTAATTTCCAGGAAGGTAAGTCAGGTATACAGGTACCTCCTAACTCCAGTGATAAGTTTTCTTTGCCCGTAACCTTGGTCTCTAATTCCAAGAATTTTGTTTGTCGAGCCATGATTGACTCAGGTGCTGTTTTAGTTTCCTCAGTATGGTTGTTGCTCAAGCCTTGGGTTTGGAACCAGTCCCATTGAGTTCTCCTTTTTGGTTTCAGGTGTAGATTCTACCTCTCTAATCGGAGGAAGAATACATTTTCATACTGCTGAGATCACTTTGAATGTTGGGAGTTCGCATACTGGAAAGCTTTCCCTTCTTGTAATGGAGAAACTCGCTGCAGATATTATTCTTGGGTTGCCCTGGCTCCGTCTCCATAATCTTGTGTTTGACTGGAAGACTACTAAGTTGATCAAATGGAGCGACTTGTGTGGTTCTCATTCGAAGATGGTGCATCCCTTAGTGTGTGCAGTAATTAATACTCACAATATTTCAGAATTTTATTCCGATTTCAATGACGTCTTTGATGGAGACGATACGGATAATCTGCCTCCGCAGCGGCCTGATGATTGCACTATAGATCTCTCTCCGGGGGCAAAGCTCAACTGTTCTGCCCTGCAACCAGAATCTATGCATCAGTATATTAATGAACCTGAAAATATTCTTTCTCCAGGAGTAGTTGTCGCCATCTTGACTTCAGATCTAGTGTCCTCCGCTACAGACTCACAAAGTTCCGCTCCTTCCAAACTGTTCCCACTTTACTGTAACAATGGTTCCCAATTCACATATTCCACTGTTTTAGGTTGTGAAACCAAAATAAAATCCGCCATTAATTGACTGTGCACAGTCTGGGCTAGGAGTCATAAGACTCTAAAAAATGCCCAACTAAAACAAATCAATAAAAAAAGTCGACCAAAATAGTTCCGTCTTCAAGTCCCGTTAGCAAAATATGCTCCCAAACCTGTAAAAGGAAAAATTCATCAAGCGCACCCTGTCGAGGGTCCGGTGGCACCTCCTAAGGGGGGATAATGTCATGATCATGCCCGACAGACCCCAAGCTTTGAGTTCTGTGCGCCGGCCACGGCCGTTGCAATGAAAACCCTAGTTTTTTACCTGATGCTTGTATTTGCATTCACTAGTGTGAACTGTGTCTTCCTTCTCTGCTTGCTTAATTGATTCCTGGCCAACGCCCGTGGCCAGGAATCCTCCAGCTCTTCATTAGTTAAAGTTTCTCCTTTTGATTGACAGTCTTCTGTTCCTATCTGGTCTCACATTCCTTCTACCTATCGCCTCAGTTCTGATTTCTCTGGTTCCCTATAAAAGGATTAATTTGCCTTTCAGCTTCGCCTACTTCTTACCTTATCTGTAGCTAGCCCTTTTTCTTACTGGTTGTCTGTGTTTCCTGACTCTGCCTGGTTTCTGACTATTCTTCTGCCTTCTGGATTTGTACTACACCGCCCGACTGTTACTGACTTGGCTCAGCTTACGTTTATTCTTCTGTCTCCCGATTTGGTACCGTGTCTTCTGATAGTTGCCGACTTTGCTTGCCTGACTCTTCCTTATTGTGTTCCTTTTTGTCTGTCCGTGTCTTATGTTGCACATAGGTTAGTGCAGTTCTCAGTCTTCTGGTTGGGGCCGACCTATTATGGAGTCGGGGACCCCGAAAAGGCAGGGACAGTGGTGGGACCAGCGTCAGGGCATCACTCTGTTGTGTCTCCTCATGCGCCCCTGACCAGTCCCTTACAATCTTCCATTTCTCTGCCCAGGTCTCCAACTTATCCAGATCCCTTTGTAATAACACATTATCCTCTATTATGTTGATTACTTTACAGAGCTTAGTATCATCTTAAAAAGATTAATATTCTACTGTGCAATCTATATGTAAGGTCATTGAGGAATATATTAAAGAGAATAGGGCCCAATACTGACCCCTGTGCTACCACACTAGTAACAGGGATCCAATCCGAGTACCAGTAATCATCACCCTTTGCTTTGTCAGTCCAATATTAGCAGTAGAGATGGGCGAATTTATTCTAACGAAGTGGAATTCGCTTAGAGTTGCAGGAAAACTTCGATTCTGAACGAATTTGAAGTTTGGGGTGATTCGCGGGAACAAAGTGTGTTTGTAATTGATAAAATGACTGTGAGCACATGACGTTACATGGGGCAAAGAAGTCTGGGAGGAAGAAAGGCATAGCCTCCATGACAGGTGTAGATTTGAAGCCAATCAGAGACCGGCGGGATTCTGTGACGTCACCGCACTATATAAGTCCGGGTGCGATGCTGGGAGCTCATACCGCTCTCACTGTGCTGTGTAGGGAAGGTGCTGCTGCTGCTGCTGCTGCTCATGATATCTCATACTAAAGAACTCACTTTTATACAGCGATTTTTGGGGGGTGTCACATCTTTTCTCAGAGACTGCTTCTCTTACGTTCTAATTTTGATTTAGTGGGGTATCGGAACTGAAGTCCAGTGTGCGTCCAATGCAGCTGCATATACATTTTAATGCTATCTGCTCAGTTCTTCAGCACATTGAATATCCAAGGGTGATCTAAACCTGTTCTATTCAGTTAAAGAAACAGCATTTTTACAATCCAAATACCACTTAATTTTTGGTTGCTCATTTCTTTTGCGCAATTTAGATCCATGTGTTAATTAAGCATTGTTCTGCTGCTGTGGTCACTAAAAGAAACAGTGTTTTTCAACGCCAAACAAGAAATTTTGCCTGTAGCATAATTCATAACCGAAGCTTAATTACAAGTTTCTCTGTTGTTGTGTTTCGTAAAATACACGCCGTTTTAACATGCTACAAAGATGGTAATTGTTGGCAGCACATTTCTTTTGTGCAACTTACATCCAAGGGTTAACTAAGTATTTTTCTTCAGTTGTACTCAGTAAAAGAAACGTTGTTTTTCACCGCCAAAGAAGAAATTTGGCCTTTAGCATAATTCATATTCGAAGGTTAATTAAGCCTGTTTATGCTTTTATATTCAGTAAAGTACACAGTGTTTTTAAACGGAACATACAAGTACATTTTTCCTGGCCATTTGTGGAGCGCAATTTATATCCAAGGGTTACCCAACCTTGTTAGCGGGTTCATTTGGAGTCAAATACAGGGTGTGTGTTTATCATATACAGATATCTTCATTAAACAGAGTCTGTACATTTTAGAACAAACAGTATGTCAGACAGAGAGGTCGCAAGCTCTTCACCTGCGAGTGGAAGTGGCACAAACATTCCTGGAGCAGGCACAGGTCACAGCACAGCAAGGGGACATCGCAGCAGGGGTCACTCGGTGAGGCCACAACTGTCGCTGTCATCTAGCGGCCATGTGTTGTTCAGCAACCCAATGGTTCTTGATTGGTTGACTAGGTCATCCACTTCCTCCCAGATGACATCTGAGAACCCCTGTCAAGAGTCGGTGGGAACGTCAGACACAACACTTAGTTGGCATGGCCCGAGAGCGGGTCAGCGGCCCTCACCTGTCCTCAACCCGCCACTGTCCCATCCGGATCCCTCAGCCAGAGATCTACTATGTGGTCTGGGCTCAGCGCCACTATAGAGCGAGGACGAACAATTTGAGGACAGTCAGCAACTACTTGGCAACGAAGAGGTGGGGCAAGCACCCCCTGCTTCTTGCAGTATTGATGTGGAGAGTGGCATTGGAGGTTTTTTGGCAAGACAGTGACAATCAAACACTCATGAAGCATAAACGTGGTGGTTTGAATCCAGTTTCTGCATTACACCAGTTTGTTCAAATGCAGCGTATGGAACTTGAACTGAAGGAGACCATAACTACAGGAAATGTTATAGGTGTTTATTTTGCATTCTGTGGCATTGTTGGTTGAATTCAGTACAAAACTGGAATGGAGCAGAACAAAAAAGAAGCAAAAGACAAAGCTGCACAACTGGCTTTGTATGAAAAAGGGGAGGCCCTCCCCTGTTAACGGTGGAAAAAGGGGAGGCCCTCCCCTGTTAACGGTGGAAAAAGAGGAAGCCCTCCCCTGTTACCTGTTCATCAATTTCTCCCTGTTAATATATTTATTCCTGTTCATCAATTTCCACCTGTTCATAAATTTCCCACTGTTAATATATTTATTCCAGTTCATCAATTTCCCCCTGTTCATCAGTTCCTGTCTGCCCGTGTACCCGACCTTTCTGCTACGTTACCTGACCTCAAATCTCCGCCGCCTGCCCTGACCTGTTGGCCTGAACTTTGACTACGAGTTTCGTCTTATGATTCGGTACCTGGCTGTGCCTCGGCTGCCACCCCAAGCTAGTCGCTCCAGGGATAGCGACCTGGTAGGACTCCCGCCGCAAAAAGTCCATCCTGCCTTGCGGCGGACTCTGGAGAAAACCGGGACCTACTTAAACCCCCCTCCCTGATGTGGCCGCTACCACCTCTTGCGGTGGTCCAGAGGAGCCACTACCCATGTCATTACAATGGCAGAAGCGAATGTCAAGTTTTCTGGCCAGTTCTTTGAATGGTTCAGAGTCCACCACTTGAAAAGGGAGGGACTGCAGTACCACCAACTTGGACAGGAGCAAAGTCAGCTTCTGTACTTAGAGATGGCTAGACGCATACTGCTTTCTCTTGGCAATTATCTCGGTGAACGACTGCTTGCAACATGAATGCCGAGGAGCAGGAGTATCTGTACCGGTAGATGATGTAATAGACATTGAGTTGTCTTTGGCAGAGGTGCTGAAGCCTTGACTGCCTGAAATGGGAGGCGTGCCGCTGCTACAACTGTTGGGACAGGATGGACCACCCCATCTGAAACACGTATGGTGACACTGCATGATGTTGATGCAGGGCCGTGGTGCCAACGTTAGGTCCCTGGTCACGCTTTACTTTCTGCCCACAGATTCTACATATAGTTATGTTCAACCCTCCTCTGGTGTCTCGTCAAAAAACTGGCACACCGCCGAGTAGGTGATTTTACCACCAAAGCTCCGCACTGACTGACTGTTACTGCTGCTGACCCGGTGAGCCCCTGTGCCGCTACTTTCTGGGACCTGCAAAGTGTATGGTCTAAATCGTGGCCGTTTGGCTCCCAACCTCGCACTGCTGCCACCCTGCTGACTCCCAGCCACACTACCGACTTACGGGCTGCGCCACTGCCTGACACGCAAGCTGCTGCTCTCTTCTCCCTATGATAATGATGAACCCTTGTACACTGTTGGTCTGGGTCAGCTGATAGCATCACATGGCTTTCAAAACCACCAGTATGCTGATGACACCCAACTTTACATCTCCGGCCCAGACATTAACTCTCTACTGTCCAAGATCCCAGATTGTCTGTCGTCCAAAGCCTCCTTCTTCTCCTTCTATCTCCTAAAACTTAATGTAGAGATAACGGAATGCTTCCAGGGCCAGGACAATGGGTAGTCGAGGGTAGGCGACCGCGTAGGGCGCCACTTCATCCCAGGGAGAAAAGGGGGCACAAGGAGGCATGGAGTGGACTGAATTTTCCGTTTGGGGGGCACTTTATGCCTTGTTTAACTAGGGCACCAGAATAACTTGTCCCAGCCTTGCCTGCTTCTCCCGGCTCCCATGTGCGATCGGCTACATCGATTAGTGTTTGCCTGTCACCGCCGTCCTCCTCAACGGTGTCGCTGTACAAAGCCTGACCGCTCGCAACATAACTGCAACTGCAACTGCATAATTGCAACTCTCCTCATCACTATTTACCCGCTTCTGCAAGAAGCAGCGGATGTCTTCCCCACCTCTATGCTGCCCACTGTCCTCAAATAGTTGGTCTCACGGGATAGTGGCACAGAGGCCACAGCACATAGTAGTTCTCTGGGTGTGGGAAGCGAACAGGACAGAGGTGGGTTGAGGACAGGTGAGAGCCCCTCACCTGCTCCCGGGCCATGCCAACTAGGGGTTGTGTGTGACAAACCCACCGACTCTTGGCTGCGGTTGTCAGATGTCATCCGTGGAGAAAGTGTATGACCTAGTGTGTGGTCAACACATGGCCGGTAGATGACACCGGATGCTGTGGCCTCGCAGGGTGACTCCTGCTGTGACGTCCCCTTACTGTGCTGCGATCTGTGGTGGCTCCGGTAACCTACTACTGTGTTCTTTGACGCTATGGTAGGATCGTAGCCCTCAGCTTGTTTTTTTCCAGCTGTCGCTGCCATGACTTTATCAGGCTACATTCCCCCTTCAGTTTTTTGGTCAGTTTTGCCCTCTTAAGTGCCCAGGGAATTTTATAGTGAAGCGATTCTAAGAGCGGCGGCAGTCATGTGCGTGTCATACTAAAACACAACATTGTATGAAGACCAAACCAAGCTCCCTCTGCATATTTAAGCATGGCACAACGTTCTACAGCACTCTGCAGGCTCTGTGCAGCCTGGAAATAGCTGTTTTTTAATGCGATTCGCCCCAAAGTAATTCAGACCAAAATGAATTTTGTCAGAGAATTCGGCGAAGTCGGCGAATCGAATTTTTGAGAAATTCGCCCATCTCTAATCAGCAGATCTACTAGCACTAAAAAGAGAACATAGAAATTATTAGAAAAGCATTTCTGCTACTTTAGATACATGAAAATTTGAGGTTCTTAGTTTACATTTTTTATCAAACCTGTGTACGCCCACTTGCCGACGACAAGGCAACCTCAATACAGATGTGAACCTCCTCTACATTTTACATCTTTTGGTGACTATTCAGACCTCCACATTTGAAGGAGAGAATATTCCAGCTACAAACTACACTGCATTGATTTAAAAACCTGTGCAGATGGGCAAAGTGCAAAAACAAAAGTGGGGGCAGCCACTCCCTCATAGAAACATTCTAAAAAAGTCTCATCTGCACAACCAAAAAGTTTTTTATTTTTTTTTAAATGAGAATAGGTGCACTCTGGTGTGGCAGTAAAATACAAACCACATCCAATATGCACTCCGCCCACCTGCACAGGTTTTTAAATCAATGCAGAGTAGCTTGTAGCTGGAATCTTCTCTCCTTGAAATGTGGTGGCCTGAACAGGCACTAAAAGGTGTAACATATAGAGTAGATCCGCATCCATATTGAGGTTGGCTTGTCGTTGGCAGGTGAACTTATACAGTTTTTATCTAAAGAAGCAGAAATGTTTTTCTAATAATTCATATGTTCCTTTTGACTGTTTTTTAGTGCTAGTAGTGTGCTGCTGATATTAGATTGTGTCTGTATTTTACTGCCGCACCAGCGTGCACCTACTCTCATTTTTTAAGAAAAAACTTTTTGGATGTGCAGACCAAACATTGTTTTTTTCGCTTTGTTTTCTGTCATTGAGCCAGTTACCCACTTGCAAACTTTTTCCCTGAGTCCAAGAATTCAAATTTTACTTACCAACCTTTCATACTCTATTAAAGATAATTGGAAATGTATTATAGTATGGTCACTATTTCCTAGGTGTCCTCCAACCCTGAACCTTTGTTAATCTAAGGTTTGTTAGTCAATATTAAGTCCAGAAGGGTTTATCTTCTAGTCGGCTCCTGCACCAGTTGGGGAAGGTAATTGTCTTTCGTTATTGACAAGAAACTGTTTCTTTTATGAGAGCCACAGGTTTCAGTTTCCCAATTTGTGTCAGGGTAGTTGAAGTTTCCCAAAATAACAACCTCATTCTTATTAGCCGCCTCATCTATTTGTTTGAGACGGCTAAGTTTGAGGAACTAAGAGTTACCAAAAGCAAGATATAACCTTCTCAGATGTTTAATCAAAGACATATTATCATTGAAAGTTTAATTAAAGTATTTGGAATTAATCCATTGGGACCATTTGTTTCGTGTCCGTGCTGTTAGATGTGGTGGGATAATTCAACTTGTAGTATGTCAGTCTTGAGTACCAATCAAGTAGGTCTAGAAGAGCTGGAATGGAGGATAGTGGGTTTCCACAAATAGCCAAGATATCGTCTGTATATAAGCTGACTTTATGAACCAAATTGAAAGCTGATATATCATGAATATAGGGACAGGTTCATATTGCTTCTGCCAGGAGTTCAACACATAAGTTAAAAATTAATGGGAAAAATGGACACCACTGTCTTGTACCATTAGAGATTGGGAATGTGTGGGAAAGGAAGCCGGAGGAGCATACCCTGGCAAAGGGCAGAGTATAGAGAGACAGTATTGCCATTAAAATCAAATTTAACACCTTTTGGAGATAGAGCCATTTGATTCTGTTGAAGGTTTCTCACCATCCAGAGACAAAAGTGCCATAGTGGTTTGTTGTTTCTTAACGACATGCATGAAATTTAGCACCCTGTGGAGGCTGTCTCTGGGATGTCGACTTTGGACAAACCCTACTTGGTCTTCATTAATCAGTTAAGTCTGTTAGCTATGATTTTAGAAAATATTTTAATATCACAATTCAGGAGCAAAATGGGTCTATAATAAGATACAAGATCTGGGGCTTTCCACGGCTTGGGTATAGTGGTGCTGATAGCTCCTAGCATCTCAGTAGGTAGTGTGCAATTACTAATAATGGAGTCAAAAATGTTGATAGATGAGGAGATAGAATGTTTGTAAATAATTTGTAAAACTTATTGGTGAACCCGTCTGGACCTGGGAATTTGTTTAATTTTCAGTGTCTGATAGTGCTTTCAATATCCTGGAGGGTGAGTGAGGAATTAAGGAACTGTTGATTCTCTTCTGTAAGAGAGGGTAGTGCAATTTGGGAGACAAATGTGTTTATTTCTTGTTTTGTTTCCAAACGAGCTGAAGCATCATTCTTCATTTTGTATAGAGATTTATAGTAATCTGCGAAGGCATTGGCAATTTACTGTGGATTATATATCATTTTATTATGAGACACATATAGATAGAAGGTTTTGAGTTTTGCTTGATTTTTTTTCACTCTCCGTGCTAGTTATTTCGCGGGACAGTCTCCATTGAGATAGAAGTTCCATTTAAATTTGGAAAGATGGTGGTCATATTTTCTCAAGTTTAATTCTCAAAGCTTAGGTTTATAACGTAAGAATCGTATATGGGAGAGAATTAAATAAATAGTCTAGAATAATGAAACGATCTTTAGGCTCAATAATGGATTTGTTTAGTGTGAAAGCAAACGAATCTTCAATGAAAATAGTAACCCCTGCCTTCTTAGAATCAGTGAGGTAAGAAAAACGGTTGGAAATCTTTTGTGTTTTATACGACCTGAATCTACTAATTTAAGATCCATCTCTTGATGTGTTTCCAAGGTTTCTATTTCTGCAGAAAAGAAATATACCACTGAAGATCATGAATTGATGACAATTACATCAGCCATGAGAGAGTGAAGGCACGTGCCAAAAAGGGCAAACCAACCTGTGACTAGCGTTCCTTACCTTTAGAACTAACTTTACTTATAATCTTCTTATCTTCTGAATCCCAATCAACTTCATTAGTCTTTAACCTGATGGTCTGATGGGGATATGGTCAGGAATAATGGTCTGGTGGGATGAAGATTGGACTCAGAACAGGCCAATCAAGTTCCTTATAATAGTGAAGTTCAACAGATCATTAGAATTAACCATCCACTTTTTCACATTTATTAAATCTAGGATTCCATAAATCATATATTAATTAAATGTGCAGACGTTGATTGTTAGTTGTATAAGATCTATTGAACGTCACTATTTTTGGGTACATAGGAGCTTGGGGGAGGCAGACCTTAGTGTTGTTATCATCCCAGCCCTCACCCATCTTTTCAACCCATCATAAAACTCTGGCATATCCCCTTCCTCCGTTAAACACGCTACCATCACACCTATTCTTTAAACATGTTTATTGATATTGACATGTACAGATATGAAAATCAATATAATCAAAAGAGTAGATTCACAACGGTTACACAAAGGATGGTAGAACTATTCGATATCATCAGGTAGAAATCAGTACATGTTCAGATGAGCATGAGAAGCAGTAAAACAGAAAACAGTAAACAACTAACCGAGGTTATATTATGAGCAAATATTGGTAGAAGAAACATTAAATCAATAATACAGGTGTTATAAACCTTCAGGTGAGTAATACCTGGAGGAAATCCAAGTATCCCATAGAGAGCGTTTTTTGTGAGAGTAAAAAGGGGGATCAATCAACCTTAGTTCACAGGCGCAGCTAAAATTTATACGGCGGATAACCTCCGTAATAGAAGGGGCCTTAGGGTCCTTCCAGTGATATGCTATAGCTGTTCTAGCGGCAATTAATATGTGAAAAGAAACTGTTCTGTGAACAGGCGGTATCTCAGTAAAATTTATATCTAAGAGTGCTAATTCTGGGGAAAGCTGTAAAGTGATCCCAATTACTTCCTGTAATAAGAGGCCAATGCGCTTCCAAAACTTTTTAATTATTGGGCAACCCCACCAGACATGAAGCATGGTTCCTTGCTGCCCGCATCTTTTCCAACAAAAATTGGAAGAGCCCGGGAACATATGGGCTAGTCTGGTAGGTGGTAAGTACCACCTAAGTTGAATCTTGTGCATGGTTTCTTGATGATTGGCACATTTGGAAAACCTTGGGGGGATAGAGTGTGCCTGGTTCCATTGCTCTATGGAAAAGGTCTGGTTTAGTTCTCCCTCCCATTTGGTCATGGTAGAGAATTTACCTTGAGTCTTGCCCATAAGAATCATGTTATAAAGCAAGGAGAGCCCTTTCTCATAACCTTTCTTTTTAAATATGAAGTTGTGGAAATCTGAGAGAGAAGTATTCGAGTGGGGCCAACGAATAGATTGTATCACATGCCTAAGTTGGAGATACTGAAAGAACATTGAGGTAGGGAGATTGTAAGTTTTGGCCAGGTCTTCAAAGGTTTTTAGTCCCTGGTCATCATATAATTGCTCAATAGATATTATATTGTATTCACTCCAAGCATGAAACACAAGGTTGGAGTTCCAACAACGTAAGGAAATAGGAGAGAGATTTTCCTTTTGTATATAAATCCAATTATTTGGAACTACATATGAGAACCATGCTTTGAAGAGATCAGTTAGAGATCTTAATGAAGCAGTTGGAGGGGGGGCACCTACTATTGAAGACATCAGATGTAGATTTACTGGATTGGGAGTGAAAGAGGTGGTTTCAATATGTGTCCACAGATTATCTTCAGATTGGTGCCACAGATGAAAGGCCTGCTCCAGAATAATTGCTGAGTTGTAGGCAGCCAAATTAGGAACAGCTAGGCCACCTTTTTTATGACTAAAGTATAGCAGGTCTTTCTTAATTCTAGGCCTGCGGCCATTCCAAATGAACTTTGCAAGTAAATGTTGAAATTTATGTATCATAGGGGAAGGAAGTAAATAGGGGATAGCCCTGCAAACATAAATAAATTTAGGAAGCAAAGACATCTTCACAACATTAATTCTGGCAGTCCATGACAAATTGAGAGGAAGTAAACGTTTGATTTCCGAGTCTAATAAACTGTATAAATGGTTGTAATTATCATTAATAGTTAGAATGGGGGTAGGAGAGACTTTAATGCCTAAATAGTCAACATGTCGCTCTGCCATATTAAATCCAAGAGATCCTAGTTTAAGTTGTTGAGCTGACACATTGTTCACTGGAAACAGAACAGATTTAGATCTATTTAATTTATAAAAGGAGAGAGTAGAAAAGAGATTTAGAAGTTTAAGAATTTCTTCAATGATAGTGGAAGGGTCGGTGGTTATAAGCATCACATCATCAGCATATAAGCTTATTTTATGATGAACATTATTAATTCGTAGACCTGATATAAGGGGGTTGGCTCTAATATGTTCAGCTAGGGGCTCCATGCATAACACAAAAATCAGGGGGGAAAGAGGGCATCCCTGACGCGTGCCATTTGAAATATCGAAAGGGGAAGAAAGAAATCCGGAAGTGAGGACTTGTGCTGAAGGCGTGGAGTAGAGGGACATTATAGCATCCAAGATAAAACCTGACAAGCCAAATTTTATCAAGACAGAGCGAATGTAAACCCAGTTAACCCTATCAAAGGCTTTTTCTGCATCGAGGGACAAAAAAGCCACATCTGAGACGGAAGAGCCAGCAATCTGTACAAGATCTAATAGGCGCCTGGTAGCGTCTCTAGCCTGCCTCCCTGGAATGAAGCCCACTTGATCTTTATGGATCAGGGATGATACTAATGAATTAAGGCGGGTGGAAATAAGCTTTGCGTATATTTTAATATCTGAATTTAAAAGGGAAATGGGTCTATAGTTAGATGGTTGATCTGGAGCTTTCCCAGGTTTTGGGATTGTAGTTATAATTGCCGCAAGGAGTTCCTTTAATGGTTGTTTTCTTAAAACTATCTCATTACAAAGTGATGTTAAATGTGGAGAAAGAAGGTCTGAGAAGAGTTGGTAGTACTCATTAGAAAGGCCATCAGGACCAGGGGCTTTGTTTGTTTTACTATACCGTATTGCTTTCTGGACTTCGGCTAGTGAAAAGGGACTATTCAATTCGGCTAGCTGGGCACTAGATAGTACTGGGAGATTAACAGAATTTAAGAAATGATTAATGTGCTCTTCAGAGGGTGGGAGGAGATGTTCGCTCTCTTGTAGGTTATAGAGATTAGAGTAGTAGTCAGCGAAGTAATTTGAAATGTCTATTGGATTTATTATTTTACCACCATTGGATGAAGAGAGATGAGTGATTCTGGTTTTGGCGTGAACCTGTTTCACTCGCTTCGCCAACAGTTTGCTTGGCCTGTCTCCTTGTAGATAGAATTGCCATTTCATTTTGGCCAGGTTGAACTCATATTTGTGAAGATACATTGTTCTTAATTTATTCCTCAAATCTACTAGGGAGTCTTTGTTTTGAGGGGATGGATCAAGTTTAAATGCTTTGTCTTGTTTCTCAATATTAGACAATAACTCACAGAGGGCTTGTTGGCGTTTCCTTTTTTCTCTACTTGCTACTTGGATAAATATACCTCTAATAAAGGCTTTATGGGCACACCACAGGGAGCTACTAGAGGAGACAGAAGAGATGTTAGTTGAAAAAAAAATGTTTAATCTCAGATGCAATATATGAGCTGATCTCCTGTTTTTTTAAGAAGAAAATTATTGAGGCGCCAAAGTGAAGTATTTGGGGATCGAATTTTGGATTCTAGGCACATTTCAACAGGGGCATGGTCGGACCATGTGATATATCCAATATCTGATGATAAGAGCTCATTAAGAACTATTTTATCTAGTAAAAAGAAGTCGATTCTAGAGTGTACATTTTTAGGGGCAGAAAAGAATGTATAATCTCTCTCCGTGGTATGTAAATACCTCCAGATGTCATGAAGGTCTTCCTCTAATAAATATGATTGAAGATCATTTGCAAGGTTAGTTCGTAAGCCAGACCTATCCAATTTAGCACAAACAACTGAATTAAAATCTCCTCCGAGGATCAACCCACCTCTTCTAATGCTCTTTGCCTTTGTAACAACTTTCTTAATGAAGGTAATTTGTTTCTCATTTGGAGCATAAATTGATGTGAGTGTATAGGGTTTGGAGTTAATTATGCAAACAATAATAACATAGCGACCTTCTGGGTCAATAATAGATTGTAAAAGAGAGAATGAAATAGAATGCTTTATTAGAATTGCTACACCAGCTCTTTTTTTAGGAGAGTGAGCTTGGAAAATGTAAGGGAAATTTTTATGTTTCAATCTATGTTGATCTTTAGAAGTGAGATGTGTTTCTTGCAAGCAAATAATATCTGCTTGTGATTTAAGTACATCTCTCCAAAGCAAAGAGCGTTTGAAGGGCGAATTTAATCCCTTAACATTATATGTAAGAAGTTTAATAGACATGATGTAAGTAGGGAAGCACGCAGTGAGCTACGATGACATTGTTAGTATCATAAACACCTGAAAAAAAGAGGGTTACAACAAGTAAAGAGTAGAATTTATCCACATTATGAACAAGAACCAAAAACAAGAACATCGCAATAAAAGTCATTGCAAGAAACTAAATTATTCCTAAAAAGGAAAAAATATCGTGGGCAAAGTCCTGCCTTGAACCTAAAAAGGAAGGAACAGATTCAGAAAAAAAAGAAAAATAATAATTCTAAATGAGTGAAGCATGAGAGTTCCCATCAGGAGCTCCTATGGGTAGCACAACCAAAAGGATACTGAAGGACAATCAGTCCAAAGATCTTGGTCTACTGTGGAAGGTTTTGTCGGACCACAAGGGGGTGATCATCTCTGGATGTGCGTGCTTCTTACGGACAGGACTGGATTCTTCAGGAGAGATCAACTTCCAGCTTTTTAAAATAGAGCAGGCCTCTTCTGGGGAGCTACAAATGAATTGGGTACCATCTCTAACAACGATAAGCTTGACTGGAAAACCCCATCTGTAGTGAATATCTCTTTCCCGTAGAAGCTTGGTGTAAGGCTGGAACTCCCGTCTTTTGAGCATGGTAGCTGCTGAAAGGTCAGGGAAAATGGAAATTGTCTGGAAGCGTTCTGGTAATTTATCAGCTTTGCGGAGAGCTCTTAAGAAGTTTTCTTTTGTGTTGTAAAAATGGATCCGAGCAATAGTGTCCCTCGGGACTTGCTGTGGTAGATTTTTCGGTTTTGGGATCCTATGTATCCGGTCTATTGTCAGCTCCTGTTGATTTACACCCGGCAGTACTAGAGCCATAAGGTCTGTTAGGTAAGTATTTAGTGCGTCAGGGGTAACAGATTCTGGGATGCCACGGACTCTGACATTGTTGCGGCGAGACCTATCTTCTAGGTCTGAGACTTTGGCTGAAAGACGCTGCACCTCTTCTTCCAGTACACTATTGGCGTCGATTAAGGCATTATGAGAGGCAGCAAACTCTGACATCTTAGTCTCAACGTGCTCAGTTCGTGATGCAAGAGACTGAATATCTTGTCTCAATTCTCCCATCATTTGCTTCAGGTCAGATTGTATAGAAGTGCGGAAAGTGGAGAAGAGTTGATGAAGCGATGCAACGGTGAGAGGTTGGGAGTCCAAAGTATCCTGCTGATCTAGGTCCACTGATTCTGCTCTTGAAGAAGGAGTGGGAGAGGATGGGGGAGGGAAATGTGGCCCCCTTCTGGACGAAGAGCGGGTCTGTGATGATGAAGAAAAGAATTCTGGCAACTTAGTTGGCTTAGTCTTTGGATTTTTCTTTGTAGTGCCTCCCATTTCTGGAACGTGAGATTTGAAAGACTGCGACAGGGCTGTAAGAAGTTGGATATTAAGATATAAAGCTGTAATGTAGAAGGAGGGTTTTTTGTTGTTGTTTTCTTTTTCCTCCTGTTCTCCTTAATTTATCAGGTAGTGATAGTATGAAGCTGCTTCTAAATAAGCAGCAGAAAAAAGGATACTTCTGGACAGTGATTGTAAACAGTCTCTACATGCAGGTAAAGTCTCTAGAGGAGAGTGTAGGAGCACTGTGAGTGAGTTCAGGGTCCAGTGCACTGAAGTAAAAAGTGCTTACATCAGGAGGTGTATCGAGGATGCAGAGAAAGCCTATAATAGACTCAGGCTTAGATGGTGAGACTTTCAGATATAATACTGCAGCAGGAATTAGCAGAAAAGTCCTGACAGTGGAGGGATGCTGGACACTTCAGGTTTAAACTGACACTGAGCACAGCACTTCTGACTGAGTAGCTCACTAAAATGATTCCTGATCACCAGTGCTTCCCAAGAAGTAGCAGAGTCCAGTGCACTGAAACAGCAAGTACTTATATCAGGAGCTGTATGGAGGCTGCAGAGAAAGGTTATAATAGTCTCAGACTGAGATTGTGAGGCTGTCAGAGGTGATATTGCAGCATGACTCAGCAGGAAAGTTCTGGTAATGGAGGAATGCTGGGCACTGCAGGGTTACACTGACACTGAGCACAGCACTGCTGATTGAATAGCTCACTAAAATGTCTCTTGAGCACCAGTGCTTTCCAAGAGGTGGCAGATAAACTTTTATATAAAGCAGGACATGTGCTGTAGTAGCTTTGTAGGCAGTTTTCAGTGAGGCCAGCAGCAGCCCTGGAAAGGGTAGCTGTTACAAGCCTACCTTAGTAGATGTGAGAGGTTCCCAGAGTTGTTATTTTGCTTCAGCTCCAGTGCCATTGAAGATACAGACCCCAGGTTTTCACAGGATAACAAGTCTGATGTACATGTCCTCAGATGGTTGCTTTTTAGTTAGCAGGATGGTTGTAAAGGGTTTATTTGGGCTGCAGAAAGGAGCTGTAGATGGGAGCTCACCAGGCACAGGTCTGCTCACATCCTTGGTCAGGCCACGCCCCCCATCACACCTATTCTAAGAAACCATTTCTTGACCCCACCTCTCTATTTAACTGTCATCCAATCTCACTGCTTTCATTTGTCACTAAACTCCTTGAACAGCAAGTCTATCTTCAACTGCCCTTTCAACTGTCCTCCATCTCTCTTCTTGACCCACTGCAATCTGGTTTCAATTTCCACCTCTGGACCAAAATTCTCTAACCAAAGTCACCAATGACCTAGTAACTACTAAAGTCTCTTGCCACTACTTTGTTCTTCTTCTCCTAGACTTGCTCTCTCCATTTAAAACTGTCAACCATTCCCTCCTGCTACAAATCCTCTCCTCCCTTTGCATCATGGACTTGGTCCTTTCCTGAATCTCCTTGTATCTCACTGATCAGGCATTCAGTGTCTCTCACTCTTGCACTCTCTCCTCCCTCCATTCTCTCTCTCTCCCGCAAGGGTCAGTTCTGGGCCAACTTCTCTATATAAACACAAGGCCTGTATGAGCTCATAGCCTCACATGGCTTTCAGTACCACCTGTATGCTGATGGCAACCAACTTTGTATCTACAGCCCAGATGTTAGCTCTCCCAGATAACAGTCTGTCTATTGTCCATATCCTCCTTCTTTTCCTCCCATCTCCTAAGACTAAACATGGAGAAAACCGTATTTATCATCTTTCCACCATCCCAATCTATCCTCCCACCTGACCTCTCTATGTCAATGGTTCTACACTCTTATTAGTCCCGCAAGTCCACTGCCTTGGAATAATCTTTGACTCATCTTTGTCTTTCAAACAACATATCCAAGCACTTATCTCTGCCTGTCGCCTCTACCAGAAAAATATTTCCCCAAATCCAATCATTTCTCAGCTTAAATTCTACAAAAATGGTAGCACATGCTCTTGTCATCTTCCACCTAGACTACTGAGGAAACAAAAGAAAAAAAAACAGGATGTGCACTCCCGAGTGCAGTTCGCTTTGGAGAAACATACCCCTAGTTTAGCATGTATAAATTATCCTTTCACCTTGTAGGGTTGTGCTTCAGCAGGTACAAAACTCTGTGAGCTTTTCCGGGTCACCTGTGCCAGTAGCGAGACAAGGTTTCAGTGATCTTTGAGCCCAGAACACCACAATCCATGTGGAGTAGTGAAATAAAATATTCAGAAACAATTAGTTCTGGAGTAAAAACCAGAACTCGGGTCTACTGAGGCCAATCAGATAAACAATTTTTATTAACTCAAGGTTTGTGCCACATGCTATTACCGTGCCTGTCTATCTGATCGGTCTCAGTAGACACGAGTTCTGGTTATTACTCCAGAACTAATTGTTTCTGAATATTTGTCTAGACTACTGTGACATCCTTCTCTGTGACCTCCTGTCTAGCAACCTTACACCCCTCCAAACCAGCCTCAACTATGCTGTCCGTCTGATCCATCTCTCTCCTTGTTATTCCTCTGCCTCTCCCCTCTCTGCCAATCCCTACACTGGCTACCCATTCCCAAGCTAATCCAGTTCAAGTTACTTACCATGACATACAAGGCTCTTCATAAACTTTCCCTCCATACATCTCTGCCCTAATCTCTAGATACCTTCCCTTATGCAATCTCCGCAACTCACAGAACCTTATTATCTGCTCTCCTCTTAACAGCTCCTCAGACAACCATCTCCAAGACTTAGTTCATGCTCCCCTCATACTCAGGATCTCACTGCCCCAACACATCAGACTCTCCTTCACTTTCACTAGCTTCAAAATCAACCTGAAACCCACCTCTTCTGGAAAGCCTATACCCTCCAATAACCCAGCTGCCCCTACACCACCCCACAAACATGTCTGCCCCCCACCTCCTGTCTCTTTCCACCTGACTTGCGGATTGTAAGCCTTCATGGGCAAGGTCCTCTCTGCCTTCATTCTAGTTGTTAGTCATTTATTGTTACCATTGTATTTATTTGACATGTGTTATTTATGCAACTCCCTTGAATGTACAGTGCACTGAAACTAAAGGCACTTTAAAATAAGTTAATAATAATAATAATAATAATAATAATAATAATTGTGAAACTAAATTATTCTTTTGTGCAAGACCCCCACTTGAAGAGTCACAGATTTAGTATGCAATTGAATGGAGTTACTCAGGTATTTTTTTTATTAACGAAGGAGATGAACAAGGGTTTATCAAGGAGGATTACTTAGAAACCAGAGAAAGGTCAACAAAATTCCTAGCTGAACCTGAATCCACGAAGGCTGTGGCTTGGAACAAGGTACCAGACAATGAGCTGAGAAGGACCAACAGGGTCAGACTGGATAGGAAATATTGACACATAGGGATGCCTCTCCCACAAAGCCTAGGTGGGAGTATTTCCCATAGGCAATGAACAGTCCATACGGAAATGCGCCAACCGGCTTCAGTAGAGGCATTGGCATGTTCCCGTTGCCACCAATGGTACTGCCGTCTAATCTAGTCCAGCCTGCAGAGGCGTAAGTAGAAGTTCTTTGGCCCTGGTGCAAAATGTGAAATGAGCCCCCCCTTACCAGGGCTGCCATCAGTCATCTATTAACTGTTTCAGGGCCCCATACAGCTAAATCAAATGGGGACACCACCCATGTCTATTTATTTTTTAACATATCAGTGGGCCCCTTTTTGATTAGGGCCCCTGACAGGAGTACTGCCCAATTGGCACCCCGGCCAGTTACCATGTGCCATTTCCAGTACCGGTGTCTTCTTATGTGTCAAAGGGGCTTTTCGGCTCCCTCAGGATGCAGGGCCCTGTAGCAGCTGCTACCGCTGCACCTCATATAGCTACTTGCAAGCTATTCTCGGTTAGCCATTGACAGGGATGAAGTGTTTTAGCCTGTGAATTTTTTACTGTCACTCTTAGAGTCAAATTTTCTACACTAAGTTGTTCTGCGTATCCAGATTACTGTTATGGATGGTAATTATAGCTTCTAGTCACCTGTGTTGATAAAAAAATTAGCCCAAACATCTTCTCCCATTGACTTTAATGGAGTTCGAGTTCGAATCGAACTCGAACATTTTACTGTTCTCTCATCTCTACTCGTTTCACTGTGGATAATGACACAATCATACCAGCTTCCGCCAGCTTCCGCAACACAAGGTATTTTTCTTTTGTTCTTGGGTTGATATGCACATGTCGGACCAAAGCATGTTCATCTCTGAGACACAGAAACCATCTCCTTCCTGAGTGGTATGATGGCTGGACACTCCGATCATATTTTTATTTGCATATAATTGTTTGTACAGATGAATGAGGCACCTTCAGGTATCTTGAAATTGCCCTCAAGGATGATCCAGACTTGCGTAAGTCCACAATTCTCTTCCTGATATTTTGGCTGATTTCCTTAGTCTTTCCCATTATGTTACACACAGAAGCAGTGTGTTTCTGGTGTGCCTTTAAAAAAAAAAAAAAGAAAAACATCCAAAGGTGTGCCTGTAATGACCTCAGATGTTGCCAATAAGTCTATCAGAGGCTTCCAAAGACATGACATTATCTTATGCGCTGTCTCAAATTGTTTAAAGGCAGAGTAATCCTGGTGTGTGTTAACTTTTGACTTTGCAGAAAGGAATAAAAATGCATTTAAAATTTTTCTCTCTCTCATTATTCTGCATTTGAAAAATTTTAATAATTTTGGTTCCTAATTGACCTAAAACGGGGATGTTTTTTTCTGATGTCATGTCTGATAGTGAGAAAAACATGCAGATGTGTCTTATATAGTGTTTGTGAACTTCTGGTTTCAACGGTATATCTACTACGGCATTCAGCATATAGGGCACAAATTGAACTTGTATTATTTTTTATTTTATACATACAGTATCTCACAAAAGTGAGTACACCCCACACATTTTTGTAAATACTGTATTTTTTCCTGGAACACTGAAGATTTGACACTTTCATACAATGTAAAGAAGTCAATGTACAGCTTGTATAACAGTGTAAATTTGGTTTTCCCTCCTAATGAAAACAAACTGCCATCAAAGTCTAAACTCCTGGAAACAAGAGAGAATAAACCCATAGGTTAAAATGGACAAATTGTGTCCAAAGTGTCTATATTTTGTGTGGCCACCATTATTTTCCAGCACTGCCTTAACTATCTTGGGCATGGAGTTTACTAGAGCATCACAGGTTGCAGCCACTGGAATCCTCTTCCTCTCCTCTATGATGACATTAGGGAGCTGGTGGATATTAGAGACCTTGCGCCCCTCCACCTACCATCTCTGGATTCCCCATAAATGCGCAATAGGGCTTAAGTTTAGAGACATGCTTGGCCAGTTCAGCAACTTAACCCTCATCCTCTTTAGCAAGGCAGTGGTGGTGTTGTAGATGTTTGGAGTCATTATCATGTTGGAATACTGCCCTGCAGCTCATTTTCAGGAGGAAGGGGATCATGCTCTGCTTCATTATGTCACAGTATATGTTGGCATTCATGGCTCTCTCAAAGAACTGTATATTTGACTGTAGGTAAGGCATACTAGTCTTTGTACTCCTCACCTGGTCGCTTAACATCATCTCGACCAAATAAATTTATCTCAGACTCATCAGATTACAGGACATGGTTCCAGTAATCCATGTCCTTAGTATGTTTGTCTTTTGCAAAATGTTTGTGGGCTTTTTTGTGCATCATCTTTAAAAGAGGCTTCCTTCTGGGACAACAGCAATGCAGACTTATTTGATGCAGTGTGCGGCATATAGCCTGAGCACCGACAGGCTGGATTGCATGGGTGAGAGAAGTCACACAGGGGAGGAACTGCTCCGCGTCATGCAACACAAAATCAAATGTGTGGCTTTCTCAGTGACAACTGCAAATCGGAACCATGATGACAGATGGAAGGAACATGGTGTCCGCGCTGCGCCCAGGAGGGCAGAGCCATGCGCCATGCACGGCGCACGTGTTCAATCTGTTTGTCAAACGGTTCCTCAAGTCTTCCACCCATCTGCAAGCCATTCTAAAAGTGGCCAGGAAACTGTGCATGCAATTCAGCCATTCCTACAGAGCCAAGCACGGGAGGCCAGAACGGCCTCCCCCAACATAGGCTGATATGCGATGTTTCCACCTATTGGAATTCAAACCTCCATATGTTGGACCGACTGTATAAACAGAGAAAGGCCAGTGGCAGCTCATGAGTGACACCAGCCGTTTACTCCTTCACCCGCCTAGTGAGGAGAGTACTCACCAGCAGCAGGACCAGCACCTGGAGCACACGCTGAACCAGCAGGTGATGGCCTACTTGGACAGCACTCTGCCACCCTACATAGAAGACCCACTGGACTACTGGGCAGCCAAAGTCGATGTGTGGCTGCAATTTACCAAGTTTGCACTGGAAAAGCTGTCCTCCCTGGCCAGTAGTGTGGCATCAGAGCAGTTTTTCATTGCGGCGGGGGCCATATCCCAAGGAGAATTTGCTTGTCCACCCAAAATGTGGAGAGACTCACCTTTGTCAAGTTGGATCAGGCATGGATGGGCCAGGATTTCCACCCACCAATGCCTTATGCATCAGATTACATCAGTCATGACGCCTCACCCAGACTTTGAGAAATGAGTCTGGATTCTTCTGGCTACCTGCCTCAGATACTATTCTGATGCCTCCACCCACCTGATGACGAACATCTGCTGCCAGCTGCTCCATCTACCACCCACCAACTTTACCAGGGACTGGTATTGCCATCCACCTCCGCACTCTTCAGTAGGCCATTATGTAGACTTCTGATTCTGCCGCTACCTCCACAATCTGTCATTTGCCACTCTGTGGCCTACTGATATTGCTGCCAGCTCCTCAATCTATCATTTGCCACTCCGTGGCCTACTGATGTTGCCACCACCTCCACAATCTGTCATTTGCCACTCTGTGTCCTACTGATGTTGCCGCCACCTCCACACTCTGTCATTGTGCCACTCTGTGGCCTACTGATGTTGCTGCCACCTCCACAATCTGTCATTTCCCACTCTGTGGCCTATTCATGTTGCTGCTACCTCCTTGATCTGTCATTTACCACTCTGTGCCCTAATGATGTTGCTGTCACCTCCTCAATTTGTCATTTGCTATTCTGTGGCCTACTCATGTTGCTGCCACCTCCTCAATCTGCCATTTGCCAATCTTTGGCCTACTGATGTTGCTGCCACCTCCAAAATCTGTCATTGTGCCATTCTGTGGCCTACTGATGTTTCTGCCACCTCCACAATGTCATTTGACACAGTGTGGCCGACTCATGTTGCTGCCACCTCCTTAATCTATCATTATCCACTCCGTGGCCTCCTCCTGTTGCTGCCACCTCCTCAATCTGTCACTTGCCACTCTGTGGCCTACTCATGTTGCTGCCACCTCCACAATCTGTCATTTGCCACTATGTGGCCTATGAATGTTGTCCTCACCTCCACACTGTGTGATTGTGCCACTCTGTGGCCTACTGATGTTGCCATCACCTCCACACTCTGTCATTGTGCCACTCTGTGGCCTACTGATGTTGCGGTCACCTCCTCAATCTGTAATTTGCCACTCTGTGGCCTACTGATGTTGCTGCTACCTCCACAATCTGTCGTTTGCCACTCTGTGGCCTACTGATGTTGCTGCCACCTCCTCAATCTGTCATTTGCCACTCTGTAGCCTACTCATGTTGCTGTCACCTCCACACTCTGTCATTTACCACTCTATGGCCTATTTATGTTGTTGCCACCTCCACACTCTGTGATTGTGCCACTCTGTGGCCTACTAATATCGCTGCCACCTACACAATCTGTCATTTGGCCACTATGTGGCCTATTCATGTTGTTGCCACCTCCACACTATGTAATTGTGCCACTCTGAAGCCTACTCATGCTGCTGCCAACTGACCACTGTTTCACTCGGACACCTTGTGGTTTCTTAATGCTGTTTCCACCCTCCACCACTGTATGACGTTGCCACAATGTTTGGTTTTCCCCTTCTTTTAATCTGTCAGAAGGAATGAAAAGGACAAACAACCAATTGAAGCCATCAGGCCAGTAGGGCATGGTCCTTTGTTTGCATCAGGATTGTCTGATGATTAGGCATCCAAAAGCAGGGGAGGATACAGAACATTGGAGACATGCAAATATCCGATTTACTGGTCATCTCTGTTTTGGATCAACTACTGTTTGTTTTTGGCTTTAGCAATACTGATGGATTATTGACCAATTGAAAACGGACATCAAAGGAAGGGCAAAATGATCAGTGAAGTCAACGCAAAATTACTGCTGACATCCTTTTCAATCTTTTGGTGGGGTGGAGAGGGGATCTACATGTATAAGCGTTTAAATGAACAGGTTCTGTCATAATCTGTGGAATCATCTGATGACGGTGTAAAAGGAGTGCGCTCTTTGACACTAGAATAGGCCCTCAGCCCGGTTATTTCCAGCAATATAATAGCAGTGCAAATTATTTCATCACAGCTTCATTACATCTGGTGGAACTCTTGTTGTCCAAAATAGATAGGCTCCGCATACATCAAGGTACATGCTCAAATGCTCATTTTAGACTCTCCTTGCTGTAATTTTGACTAGTGATGAGTGATTCGGCCAATAATCTCCTTCGAGTCGATTCCAGATTTTGTGGAATCATCTCGTCTGTTTACGATCCTCGATTACGTTTAATCTCCGATTTCCATGAAAGTCTATGGGAGAAGAACACCAGGTTCATTCTTACACCCAAACAGGTGAGGTGAAGCTGGAATTAAAAATCCACAACAGTGAACTGGATACGTGCTACATCTTAGGCAAGACGATTAGGCTACAAGAGTCACAGAAAAAAATTAATAGGCTAAAATAATTCATTCCATTCAATGGCTAACCGAAAAGATGAGGACGGCATAGCCACAGCAGGTACAGCAAGACACTGGTATTGGAAATGGCACATGGGGACTGGCAGGAGACCCCTATCACTTTTTGCACCAGGGACCAACAACTTGTCATATATGTGGTGGCAGCAAGAACATTCCAACGGGGAATGCGGAGGTTCAGCTGCCAGAGCCCTAGTTATTTTTTAGGAGAGATGAACGTCGCTGTACATGATGCAGAAGTTCACCCTACAACACTGGGCCTCCACCCCCGCCCATGACACTGGTGGCAGGCAACACAGAAAAAAAGGGTACTATTTCATCATGGTTTGAGACGAGAAATATGAGTAGTATAAATGCTGACGTGCACAACACAAGAAAGGGACATCCTGAACTCAGCCTGTGGTGGCCGCTAGCAATACAGAAATAAAACTGGGTGCTATTTCACCGTGGTTTGAAACGAGAATATGATGTATAAAGCGACGTGCACCAAGAAAGGGAACTGAACAGCCTGTGGTGGATGCAGAAATAAAATTGGGTGCTATTTCACAGTGGCTTGAAAGGAGAAATATGTCTAATGCAGGATCTGTCCCCCCGAACCAGGAGTCCGCACCACCCCTGCAGCTATGCCGTTAAGAGCACTGGAGCTGTTTCCAAATCTCTAACTAATACTAACTAGAATTCTCTAATCTTGCTTTACCCTAAGCTAACTTATCTAGTAAGGAGCCTTTTCAGTAGTAAAAACGCTGGCAAATAGTCTCTAGCTTTGGAAAAAGCTGAGCAAAGAGACAGTTATCCATTCTGTTCGCTGTGTGGAATCTAATGCTGCTGAGCAGGGAGTGCAGTGACATAGATAAAATGAGGTCATGTGATTTCAGCAGCCAATGAGATCCTTACACACCGCACTGGTGACGTTCTTCACCTCCCCCACTCCCCTGTGCTCTGCGCTGTTTGGCTGGCCAACAAAATTACAGGAAGCACCAAAAATAGAGGGAATGGAATCCGCAATGTTGATTATTGATAACATTTTAAGGGAAATAATCTCTTCATTGCAGAACCAAGATTGTAATGAAAATCTGTCCGATTTCAACTTTTTTCAATTTATTCACTCAACACTAATTTTGACACTAAAGAGAACTGAGGAGTGAAGTGGCCCTTTTTGGCAATGTGTTTGACCCCCACAGATCTAACAATTACTGCCTATACCATAGATAAGTGATACATTCTCAATGATAAAACAACCTTTTAATATGGAGCCAGGATGGTCCTGCACTGTTAGGGGTTTTTTTTGGCTGTTTAGTTACAAGATTTGTCACTGGTGTTTTCTGAAAACCTTATACTTTTGGTACATGTTATAAACAGCCTAGAAAACATGTTAAATTTTATCCAGAAGTATTATTAACTTAAAAAAAAAATATTACTCATTAAAAAATTGGTTCATAACAAGTATTTCCCAATGTGCCAATTTCCCAATTAATCTAAACAAGCAGTCTCGTCTGTTTACTGAATCCACATAATGAATCGGGATTCTGTGGGAATCTTCTGTGTTTATCTGACACTATAAAAGATATGAACATCAGGAAAATCTAACCATTGCCTGAGAAGACCCAACACCTATATATCACATCAAGGCTGAATATTCCCCAGACCGACTGAAAGCCTTCTCTAAGGGGAACCATTAGTACAGCATGTATAATATTCTTTGTAATCTGATACACTTTCAAGGGATTTTAGACACTGTACATATCAGATAAATTTCTCAAAAAAGAAAAACTTTGATATTCATTGACATATAAAGGATGTGTGAGGAGAATGAGACACAAGTCACTCAGATACGTCTTCTTGGATTCCAAAATCTGTACAGATACAAAACCCTTCTCTTTCATTTGTTTTTCCTGACTTATATATTCATCCTTTGCGGAAACCTTCTGATTATCTTTTTAGTGACCACTATTGACCACCTCAAGACCCCAATGTTTTACTTCCTGAAACACTTATCCATCGCTGATGTCCTACTAACCACCAGTGTTATCCCCACGATGTTGGACACAATAGTCCTTGAGGAGGGCATTTTGCCTTTTTGGGTCTGTATTATGCAGTTGTATTTTTTTGGTATATTTGGGTTTGTTCAATGTTTCCTCATTGCCGTCATGGCTTATGATCGCTATTTGGCCATTTGCCATCCACTGCATTATACGTCAATAATAGGTCCACGTATTTCCCTCAGGCTTGTTCTTGGATCATGGTTTTTAATGAGTGTTTTCACATCAAGTGAGCTTTTTGTTAATCTCCAATTTAACTATTGTGGCTTGAATTACATTGACCACTTCTTCTGTGACTTTCATCCCATAATTGAATTGGCCACTTCTGACATTTCTATTTTGATTTTGCAAGACTTTGTTCTTTCTGTCTTAACATTATTTTTCCCATTTGCCTTCATCATTGTGACTTACATTTTTATTTTTTTCACCATCCTTAAAATGTCTTCATCTTATGGGAAAAGAAAAGCCTTCTCCACCTGTAGCTCCCACCTGACCACAGTGTGCGCATATTATGGAACCACCATCACAGTTTACTCAGCTCCATCTGATGAGAGCTCTTCCAATCTCAACAAATACAGAGCCCTGGTGTACATAGTAGTGACACCGTTGATGAATCCTATCATCTACAGCCTGAGGAACAACGAGATGAAAAGAGCGATACAAAAAATGATTGGTCATATTGTTCAAAATCGATGGAAAATGTGAATGTACTGTACAATATGAAGTAATGGCTCACAATATTTGTCCAAAAGTAAGAAAACCTTTTTTTTATTTATTTATTTATTTATTTATTTTGTAGTTATTAAAGTTATAGTTTTCATCTGCTTTTGAGGTTAAAGCTAAGATTTCCATTGTACAAACTGTGGAGGATTAGCATCAGAATCAGGTAGCAGGCTTGGCTTCAACAGACAGAGACAGTGACACACCAAGTAAAGTTCACATCCAGACAAGCCTGGGTTTATTTAAACAACAGAAAACAAAAACACAGCCTTAACACCAGGTATAAATTATAAAACAAAACCTGCTCGGCTGAGCTCTAACTAAAAATACAAGGATGGACCTAACTATATCAGGAACACACTAAGTGACCCTGGGCGAGATGCAAACACAAGTAACATGTGTTACTCACACTATGTCTTCAGTATTACACCAGCAGTCATGACAGGCCTGCACACCAAGGCTTTATAGGCCTGATACCATCCTCACCTGGTGAGTGGGAGTGGCCACGCACCCTTCGCTTTTACCACTCCAGGAAAAGACAACCCGGACAAAGCGGACTGGAACCACTTATACTAACAAGTCAGCAGAAGGCCCCAATCTCTTATTTCCTTCAAAAATGTACATTCTTCTTGCACCATCGTGATCCCCTCAATCTCTTACAGCAAGCCATGCTCTTAATGTCCAACTGAAAAGATGATAATAAACCAATGGTTTTCTGAACCACTCACAGTAATCATGATCTCTAGGTGTCATGTAATAGATCAGTAGAAACTGATAAGATTGATATATACATTATCTTACAAAAGTAAGAAAAATCCTCACATTTTTGCAAATATTGTATTATATCTTTTCATGGGTCAACACTTAAGATATGACACTTTGCTACGATGTAAAGTAAATTTGGTGTGCCCTCAAAATAACTCAATGTCAAAATAACTCAATGTCTAAATTGCTGGCAACAAAAGTGAAAACACACCCGAGTGACAATGGACAAATTGTGTCCAAAGTGTAATTTTTTTGTGTGGCTCCATTATTTTCCAGCACTGCCTTAACTCTCCTGGGCATGGAGGTCACTAGAGCTTCACAGGTTGCAGCCACTGAAGTCCTCTTCCAGTCCACCATGACAACATCACAGAGCTGGTGGATGTAAGAGACCTTGAGTACCTACACCTTCTGTTTGAGGATGCCCCACAGGTGCTCAATAGGGTTTAGGTTTTGGCCAGTCTTTGCTAATCCAGAATCTTTACCCTCATTTTACTTTGTAAGAAAGTGGTCGTTTTTGAGGTGTGTCTGGGTCATTATCATAGATGCATAGCTTGTAAGGCTGAAAGAGAAACAGACATCCATCCAGTTCAGCCTATTGTTGCTTAGTGTTTATCCCGAAAGAAAAAAAAACCCATGAGGGAGAA